>JACVVK020000002.1:2335000-2340000 GCA_018292915.2 Batillaria attramentaria
GAGTGTTTGGCATCTTTTATGTTTTATGAGACCGCAAAAACAATGTTCCACTTTTGGAAATTGAATAAATTTCTTATCTTCTTATCTTATATGGCCACTGGTCCACTCTCTTGTTGCCGCGCATGTAATATCGTAGTCATTTCACGCCTCTCTCTGAGTGTTTGGCTGACAGGTTGAGGAAGAAACGGCTCAGGCTTGGGTCTACCCATGGAAGGGACTACCCATGGAAGGGACTACCCATGAAGCGGTCTACCCCTGGAGCGGTCTACCCATGGAAGGGTCTACCCATGGAGCGGTCTACTCATGGAAGGGCAATACCAAAGACGTGTGGGTTACACACGCTGGTAAAATGCCAGCGTCATCGAAAACTGTCCTCCAAATAGACAAACACTGAAGAAGTACACCCTTTATCACCTCCCACCCAGCCACCTAGCCACCCACCTACCCCACATACACACAACATACCCCATGCGCTTTCAGTGGCATCCGAAACCCTCCGCCCCCTACCCTCCCCCCCCCCCCCCCCAACACAACCCCACCCCTCACCACGCCACCTAAGTTGCGTAATTTCATCAAGACTGCGAACTGTTAGCGAAAAACTTCTCAAAATTCCGAAGCGTAACATGAAAACTACCGGAGAGCGCTCATTCAGCTTCTTAGCCCCGACTGTCTGGAACTCCTTGCCAATCGAACTCCGTCGTCAGACCTCACTGCCCCTGTTTAAAATCCATCTGAAGACCTTTCTCTTCCGCCAAGCCTTTGATAGCTAAACCTCTGTTAAGTCTGTGTGCATCATGAGTCCGTTGCACTGCCAAATTGTATGTATGCCGAGGGGTTGTAAATAGCGCGCGCGCGCGCGCGTGTGTGTGTGTGTGTGTGTGTGTGTGTGTGTGTGTGTGTGTGTGTGTGTGTGTGTGTGTGTGTGTGTGTGTGTGTGTGTGCACAGCGAGTCCTTGGAATTTGGAGAGCAGCGCTCAATAAAAACCATGTCTTAATATCAATTTCAAGTTTTTCACACCCTCACGCGACAAGACGGCAGTGCCGAGATCAGAGTCAAACTGCCTCGCCGACTGACAACACACAATACCTCACACC
Source organism: Batillaria attramentaria (assembly GCA_018292915.2). Lineage (NCBI taxonomy): Eukaryota > Metazoa > Mollusca > Gastropoda > Batillariidae > Batillaria > Batillaria attramentaria. The sequence continues at coordinate 2,336,096 of JACVVK020000002.1, forward strand.
GCGTTTGTCTGCGGCGAAGTTATTGTGACCCAAATACCCTCATCTTTTGCGGCGTTTTGGCGCCCTTCGGTTTCCATAAAGCGGGTTAGGCCTGGTTTACAGCCGCCCTATCGATCATTGTGGTGCTGGTGGTGTGGTGCGGTGAGTGTGGTCAGACTCGCTAGCTGCCTCTGGCAAATACAACACTACAGTACAGCACCCCCCCCCATCTCCCCTCCCCCCCCCCCCCCCCCCCCCCCCCCCCCCCCCCCGCGCGCCTCCACCACACACAGATCTTCCTGTGCACAAACGTGCCATTGCGCACACACACACACACACACACACACACACACACACACACACACACACACACACACACACACACATATTATGTTATTTTACGTTGGGTTTTTTTTTTCCCACTGCATATGGGTGATATCAAAGACGGCGACGAGAAATAGGTCAGCACAGACATATGGCCCTAGCCGGGTGAGAGACAGAGACAGAGAGAGAGGCAGAGACAGAGAGGATGGTTTCAGGTTTAACGTCCTTTTTCCACCACGTGAGGGTGATAGCAAGGACGGGGCAACGATAGAAAAGCCAGCACAAATAATTTGGCCCTAGCCGGGACTCGAACTCACGACCCTAGTATTGAAAGTCCAGCGCTCGTCCATACGGGCTTCCCAGCTGCTACTGGCAAATACAGCACTAAAGTACAGGGTCCCTCCTCGGCCTTCCCCCTTTACTTTCTGGTCCACAACCGTGCCACTAAACAGAGAGAGAGAGGGGGGGGCAGACAGACAGACAGACAGACAGAAAGCAGACAGGCAGACAGACAGACAGAGTGACTATCACACTACATAGCCGCCATTTCCACATTCTTGCAACTGAAATTAGTTTGGATTTAGACAACATACAAGAACCAGAGTATACAGTTCTTACACAGCCAGTGAAGAATTACCTTTTGTGTGGCCGCTACAGTTTCACAAAGAAATACGTATTTTCCAGCGCGAATGCGCGCCTGAGCTCAGTTGTTTTATCAGTAGTACCCGTTGGCGGTGTGCGAGCGTGCGTGTGTGCGCGTGTGTGTATGTGCATGTGTGTGTGTGTATGTGTGTGTGTGTGTGTGTGTGTGTGTGTGTGTGTGTGTGTGTGTGTGTGTGTGTGTGTGTGTGTGTGTGTGTGTGTGTGTGCGCGCGCGCGCGCGCGCAATTCTGCAAGTTGGATACGCGTGTGTGCAGGCCTGGACTAGACCCAGTACATCAACCGCACGAAGTGCTGCTGCGTTTCTGCTCGTTTCTGTGTGAACTTGATTGCGGCCCCTTCAAAATCTCCTACAACAGAGCTTGATTGTAATCATATTACGATCCTCACTTTGATTACAAAATATTTGCGAGCGCATCAACATTCCCTTAGCGCAACAGTACTCCCTAGGAACACGGGGTGCAGTCAAAATAAGACGCGAGCGTTCCCGGTGCTACTCCGCTTAAACTTTTTTTTTTTTTTTTTTTTACCATGATGGCTCTCACGCAAAGGCATAATTACGTTTGTCATATGAGCACGCACATGTCTTGGATGTAGTAACGCGCAAGTCGATAGTCTAATTTCTTTTTCCTCTACCTTTGTATAATATCCAGCACCCATACACAGCGGGTGCATGTACACAGATTTTTTTATGCTTTCTGTGTATGGCTGGGGGAATAGCTTACCGAGTTACTTTCGTGTCTGTGTGTGGGTGCGCGCGCGTCGCCCCCTCTTTGCTTTATTATTATTATTATTATCTTTTGTGTTTGTTGTTGTCGTTATGAGTGTACTTATTCTTCTTTTTTTCTTTTTTTTCCCCCCTTTTTTTACATGTAATATTAACCTTGTAGTTGTAGCAACGGCAAGCTGTAATACTGGTGCGCGGACCAAAAACTTTCATCATTGGAAAATAACGGTTCATTTCATTTCATTTGTGTTTGTTGAAGTCATTATGAGTGTACTTTTCTTTTCTTTTTTTTTCTGACATAGTATCCTTGTAGTTGTAGCAACGGCAATTTGTAACACTGGTGTGCGGATCAAAAACTTTCACCGTTGGAAAATAAAGGCTCCCCATTCCATTTCATTTTATTTCCATGAATTGTCTATTCAGTTTCACGCCGACAGACTGAGCAGCACCAGAAACACTCGGGCCCATTTTGTCTACACCCCGTGTGTGGAAACGCTTCGAAAACAGCGTTCCCAAGATCGCTGACACAACAGCTTTCATATTTCTGATCCGCCAGTGGAGTGGATACGTCGCGCCTTGTTTCGGCCAGGCTCAGTCTCGTGTGGAGGATACACAAGAAATGCCGTCAGAAACATCTTCAAAGTATTTGAAGTACAGTTATTATAATCTACTGACAGACATGGACAGGAATGCGGGTGAGCAGTGGTCTAAAAGGTAGCGCGTCGGACTTATAGCCGCTGCACTCCTGAACGACCGTCACCAAAATGGCACGGCAAAACCTGGGTTCGAGCTCAGGCCCAGCTTGTGATATGTGATACCGGTTTTTCCTGGCTGCCGGGCTGCTCCTCAGGGGTTTCTCTCCGGGTTATCCGGTTTTCCTCTCCCAGCAAAATTTAAAAAAAAAAAAAAATGGGTAAGCACACGGGGGTGAAACAAAATGGACGGGCGTTTCACCGGTGCTATGCCGCTACAAATCAGTGTCCGGTCAATCAGCGGGTTCTCACACCATAGTACCGCTCTGGTTCTTGTATGTTGTTTCAATCCAAGGGGGTGAGCGATGGTCTAATAGCCTCGGGTACCGCGTCGGATTTAGCCGCTGCGCTACTGAACGGTCGTCACCAATGTCATGGCGAGGAAGCGTGGGTTCGATCCCAGGTCGAGCTTGTGATATGTGATACCGGTTTTTCCTGGTTGCCTGGCTGCTCATCGGGGGTTTCTCTCCGGGTTATCCGGCTTTCCTCCCCCAGCAAAATTGTAAAAAAAAATAAAAATAAAAAAAAAAATTGGGTGGCGCTGCACGCGCTTTCCCCGGGGGAAGCAGCCCGAATTTCCCGAAAAGGACAATAAAAAAAAAAAAGAAGAGAAAAAGAGAAAGAGAGAAGAGAGAGTACCGCGTTTATCCAAATTTAAAACACCACAGTACTGAAAAAAAAAAAAACAAAAAAAAAAAACGCTTTGGGTTTCAGCTGACGGTTAGAACGATTGATAGAAGCCATTTACCACCCAAAACCGACTTGTATTAATGCGTTACTACATATATATAAAACTGTGTGTAGGTTCATGTTCTTAAGAAATGTTGGTCTTAATCATTTATAGTATTACCAAAGATCTTGGAAACATACCATGAGTGTATGTGATGGGTGTATGAGTGAAGAGTGCGTATGGGTGTATGGTTGATGTTTTTTACATGGAGATTCTGTTCTTATGTCAAGAGCTGTACACCATAAATTTCCCTGAGGGGGATTAATCAAGTTATTCTTATTCTTATTATTCTTATTCTTATGTTATAAAATAACGGCGTTAGATGACAGCAATTGTCGTCGAAACGTTGAAGCGGCATAGCAACGGACAAAGGTCGTCCGTTTTGATTACCTCCATTTTCAGGTAAGTTGGGCAGCGCTGCATCGCGGCGACGCGCTTCAGTCACCCGAGGGAAGCAGCCGGAATTTTCCGAAAGGGACAAAAAAGTTTAAAAGAAAAAAAAAAAGTGTGGAGATACGAACCGTAGCAAATGACGTCGTTGGGTGAATCCAGGAACATCAGAATGGACGGACGTGGTCGGCCTTGAACAGGGATCCTACGACCAGCGCCCGCACCTGCAACAATACGACCACACGCATTACAATGCAATTAACACGTAGTAATAATAATAATAATAATGAGTATTGTATAGGCGCTTTACCCAATTTCATGAATCGGCTCAAATCGCCGCGAA
>JACVVK020000002.1:2342500-2425000 GCA_018292915.2 Batillaria attramentaria
ACACACAGGCACACACACACACACACACACACACAGAGGCACACACACACAGGCACACACACACACACACACACACACACACACAGGCACACACACACACACACACACACACACACACACACACACACACACACACACACACACACACACAGGCACACACACACACACACACACACACACACAGGCACACACACACACACACACACACACACACACACACACACAGGCACACACACACACACACACACACACACACACAGGCACACACACACACACACACACACACACAAATATTAATTAATTCATGTCTGCACGGATTTAAACTTGACTCTGGGGGAGCGTTGCACGTTTATTATCCTCGTGTTTGCTGCAGTACAAGCCGTCAAGGAACCGTTAATCTTATCTGATTTTCGCATACACGACCAATTTTTTTTTTTAAATTCTGTTTATAACACATAGTGATATATTTAACACAAATACCATACAAACAATGTACAATACAGTTGCGCATGTGCTTAAAGTAACCGTACGCCCTCTCCCCCACATTAGTGAGACTTAGTAGGATTTCGTACGGAGGACTTCGTTGAGCAGCGTAACTCATTTACATGTAAATTAGGCTCACACGGCAGAGGCCGCGAGCTGCTAACGCGCTGCGATTAGCTAATGGTACCCGTGACGTGCCTAATTTACATGCAAGTGGGTTACGCTGCTCAGCGAAGTTCTCCGTACCAAGCCCTACTAAGTTTTGCACACAAGCCATTCGCATATATATGTAATTCACGTTAACCCATGTACAGTATGACACAAAGCATATGTGCATAATATTATACATGTAGGTATACACGACCAAAATTAAATAAATAAATAAATAAAAACCGTGGAATATTCGTGCGCGGTACGAAATGTGTTAATGTGACTACAGGGGAAAAAAAGACAATACAACGTCACACATCTAGGTTACAACTGACGACTGCGATTACAGGAGTGTACAGCCTTGAATCACATTATTGATCTTTTACAGTGCGGACGACAGATGCTCCGTAGCAGATGTTGCTACCGCTGTTGTCTAATGATGCAATGATTGACATTCTAAACCGTCGGAGGCCGTGAAAGTTAGTGACCGTGACAAGCTACAGACAGTCACCAACTGCATGAAATTGTCAGCCAGTTAAAACGAATTATCCTCGCGAAGGTGTGTGAGTAAAATAATGTCACGCTGGATTGTATTACGTGCAGAAAATTTATAGAAGCTGTTGAGCTTTGCGCAGTACTGATATTGAAATATTGCCGCTACCACTACTATTACTACTGTATGATGATCACACAAACACACACACACACACACGCACACGCACACACACAGACACACACACACACACACACACACACACACACACACACACACACACACACACACACCATTAGACCTAAGTAACAGCAACAGCGAAATAGGAAATTAAAGGCAGAGAGAGAGAGAGAGCATCATCACGCGTGTTTCCAAACTATTGATCGACCATCTCAGCTCAGATGAGTGGGTGGGTGGGTGATGGTAATGCTGGGGGGGGGGGGAGGGGGAGGGAGGGAGAGGGACGACGGTGTGGAGGAGGGAGGCCAAGGAAGGCGGGGAGGGGGATAGGAGTTTTTTTTTCTTTTTTTTTTCTTCTTTTTTTTTTTTTTTTGGGGGGGGGGGGGCGGCCACGAACGAACTGTGCTCCTCTTCCATGCTAGCTGCGAATCTGTCCTTGGAACGCTAGCTATCCGGGCGAAACCATTAATCGCGATTGGAACTGGTGTTTTTCTTGAGCAGAAAATCGATGAAAGAATTTATGAATGAAGTCAGAGGAACATTCTGGGCAAGGCTTACGCTCTCGGCCGACCACAAACACGGCTGTTGGTCAATAAACAAGGGGAATGGGGTGATAGGCAGCCCGCTAGCATGACTTCGATCCTTGCTGCACAGTTTCTGTCTTTTCAGTTTCTGCGGATGGGGCAGGAAATGCAGGGGAGGAAGAGAGGAGAGCATTATCCGTGCAGATGCACTAACGCCACTGCTATAATTGCCGACGCGCGCGGTAAACGTGTTTCACCGTGAGACGATGAGGATGTTTCCGCTTTTTGTTGTAGTTGTTGTTGTGTTTTAGCATCATGTTTGGTTTAATTTATTGTTGTTGTTGTTGTTGTTGTTGTTTGCTTGCTGTTGTTGTTTTTGTTGTTGTTTTTGTTGTTAGTTTTTTGTTTGTTTTGTGGGGGTGGTGGTGTTGTTTTCTTGTTTCTTAGTTTGGTTTTGTTCCTTTGTTGTATTTTTTCTGGTTGTTTGTTGTTGGTTTTTTGTTTTTGTTTTTTGTTGTTGATACTTTCGTTGATTTTCATATATTTCCTTTTGTTTTCCTATGCCCCCAGAGGGTTGGAAATAAATAAACATGACTCGACCCTTCCTTTCAAGCAAAAACTCGGAACGTCCGTGCGGGTGGGTGAGGTGGGTGTTTGGGAGTTTAACGTCCTTTTCCATCAGGTGTGGGTGGTATCAAGACGGGAGCAAAAAGGCCAGCTCAAGTATTTGGCCCCAGCAGGGATTCGAACTCACGACCCGAGCACTGAAAGTCCAGCGCTCAACCGTTCGGCTATCCCAGCTCGAATCCTGGCTGGGGCCAAATATTTGTGCTGGCGTTTTCATCGTTGCCCCGTCTTAGATATCGCCCGTATGTGGTGGAAAAGGACGTGGGTGTTTCGGGTTTAACGTCCTTTTCCACCACGTATGGGTAATATCAAAGACGAGGAAACGAGAAAAAGGCCACCACAATCGGGATTCGAACTCACGACCCGAACATTTGAAAATCCAACGCTCTACCATTCAGCTATCCCGGCTCCCCGTTGACTGATTTCCTTGAAGTTGAAACAGCGTTTGTTTCTCTCACAGTACAAAGATTCTCCCTCTCAATGTATAAGGATTCTCTCTCTCTCTCTCTCTCTCTCTCTCTCTCTCTCTCTCTCTCTCTCTCTCTCAGTCCGATGATAACGCTGCCAGTTGAAGCGCACGAAGTGTGTAAAAACAGCGGTCACTCTAATTGGAGCCCGGCATGGGAACGTGGCAAGTTTTACCCATAATGCACCACCCGTTGTCTTGCGGAGTGCGCATCTGTTTATCTGGCCAAATCGGATAATATTTACGCACCGCATGGAATTCGAAGTTTCCCCTTGCGCAGGAAACTCGGCTACAGTCTGGCTTCTGGTGTGCTCCACTTTAAACAAATGGGAGGGTAAGTGGGCAGGCGTTTAACTTTTTTTTTTTCCACCGCATAATTATGGGTGATATCACAGACGGGGCAACGAGAAAAAGGTCAGCACACACGTCTGGCCCCAGCCGGGAATCGAACTCACGACCCGAGCATTGAAAGTCCAACGTTCTACCGCTCGACTGTCCCACCTCCCTTCCTACGAAAGGAAGAGGGGAGGGGGAGGGGCTTTAACGTCTTTTTCCACCACGTAAGGGTGATCAAAGACGGGGAAACGAGAAAAAAAGGCCAGCACAAGTGTCTGGCCCCAGCCGGGAATCGAACTCACGACGAGAGCATTGAAACCCAGCGCTCTATCGCTCGACTGTCACGCCTCCTACGAAGGGACTTTGTGAGCTTCGGCAAATTCATAGGAACGCCTTTTCTCAACGAATCACTATAATCATATACTTATTCACTCAGTGCAGGCACGAAATATGATCCGGGTCTTTTGCTTCGTACCAAACGTCTTGATTATCGCTGATGACAAGTCTTGCTAAACGCGCTAAAACAAACAAACAGAAAACCAATGGCTCACCCAAACAATCAATCAATCAATCAATCAATCAATCAATCAGATTTCACTTGAATGATTCATCCCCCCCCCCTCCCGCCCTAGAGGAATTCTGGGCTAGGGCTGAAAAACGAAAAAATGGTGGGGTGGTGTAAAACATTTTTTGTTTTTAATCCCCTTCAGAACTCCACTTCGGAGGCTGACCGCTGATGACGTGATCACCGAGTTACATGATTCTGTGACCGATTTCCGCCGACAGCGTTATATGTCTATGGAGAAGATTCTCAAAGCCCGTGTCAAGCACTAGCCAAGATCCAGCACCAGACAGACAGACAGACAAGGAGACAACAATATAGTAGACTGTGACACAACTCTGCAATCAGCAACACAACACCAAACCATTGCACTTTGCGGGCCCCATAGTCTCCACCACGCTCACGTGCACACAATGACATCTTCTCGCCAGGCCCTGACGCTCCGCGCACGCGTGTACGCAACTTCCGCACGGGGCGTAGTCAACATAGGCGTGAGAGTTTCCGGTGCAACACCGATTCAAAAGTAGCACGGCCAGGACAACGTCACGCGTTTCCAAACAGTGGCACCGAGTGTTTCCATTTTCAAATTTAAGTAGCGACGAGTGTTTCCAGCGGACTTCGGTATGTCGGCGTGAAAATGAGAAAAGGCGCCGTTCAATCATGCATAACAAAAATTGCCCCAGCTTCCGAGCCCTCCGTGGATTCCACCCATCACCTGCGAGGAACACCATTGGAACTAGCAAAAAGAGTTGGGGCAGGAAAAAAAAATTGGCGCCGTTCAGTTGTCGACCAGACAACGACTTGGACTAACGCGTTACTTCACTGCAAAGACGTGTGCATGCTTCATATTTCATACAAGACTAGCGGTGAATCTCGAAAAGCTTTACAAAAATGGGAATTTACCGAGTAAAACACGCCCCAGCTACGTCGAAAGCTTGTCCCGTCTACTTTGAAGAGTAGGGACAATTAGTACCCCGAATCAACTGCCAATAATCAAGGGCTATTCTGCGAGGGTTGGTGTACCTGAGTAAGTGAAACTTTTTCTTGGGATCAGTTTGTGTTTGCTGCTTCGATACAATGATTATGGTTTGATGTGGGTATTACTGGTGTTTTAAGTAATTTCTTAACTCTGGTGCTGCTGCAGCTGGATGTATGAGGAGAGGGAGGGAGGGAGGGAGAGAGAGAGAGAGAGCACCCCTTGTGTGATACCACGCGTTTATTCGTTTACTTGTCGGTGAAGGTGAAGACAAACTGCCTTTTATGGACATTAGAGTAACCCGTATTTGTATCTGTACTAATACTTGCACCATATACGCTACGTGTGAGAGCAATCAACGTCGAAGCGTTTGAATCGGATTAGCACCGTACACACACGCGTCCATTTTTGACTGCACACCGTACTGCGCGCAACTGAGCCGCCGCTGCAGATCTATACAAATTCACAGTCTCGGTGCTGAACCGCGCCGTGTGATAATGAAGCGGTCTTTTTGTCCATGTGTGTAATTTGTCGCAGTATGCGCGGCCCGTGTGAGCCTGTCACCCTAGTCAACAATTATGACAGACAGTAATTATGGAGCTGCCTCCGGCAGACGAGAGGCCGTGCGCCGGTCGACTTCAACCTGTCGGCACCGGCTGACCATCCACGTCAACGCCCCCATCCACCTTTTTCTTCTATCCTGTCATTTTCCTCGGAGACACTTGGCTGTACAAACTCTGTACCATCGGGCTTTCACTACGCTTATCCTCTGCACTGACCAGAAATCGGCACAAGTTGTCTCCCTTACCGCAACGAGCACGCATTTTTCGCGGCACAGCACAACGTTGCCACGAAAAATGCATGCATACTGCGGTTCTGTGTATGCACGGGGGACAACTCATGCATGCAATAATCTCTGAAACAGGCCGAAAACGTAGTGTGCTGGTGAATGCGACAGAACTCACCGCTTCTGCACACACTGTGAAATACCACGTTGACCACAAAGCTGTTCAAAACTGTCCACTTTCCTTGTCACCGAGTATATTTGTTTTTTCTTTCTTAGGTATCACTTGTCTCGGCACAGGTCTCGGCTAGCCAATTTCGGGTCAGTGCAGAGGGTAAGCGCACTGAAGCCTGATGGTACAGAGTTGTGGCTGTACCAATAGGCTGAGAAAGACCGACAGTCTCAGCCAGTGACTTCCACTGAGCCGCTGTAGTAAAATCAATCGCATTCTGAACTCTGCATTCATTTCCACTAAAATGCTCGACATAAATATCTGAAACAAGCCGTTTAGGCGTCCGCTCCGGATTTGCAGGTTCGAATCTTTGGTGGGGCAATACTGATAAGGTAGGAGGGTGGGGTGGGTGTTTGGGGGTTTAACGTCCTTTTCCACCACATAAAGTGATACCAAAGACGGGGCAACGATGAAAAAGCCAGCACAAATATTTGGCCCCAGCCGGGATACGAAATCACGACCCGAGCATTAGAAGTCAAACGCTCCACCATTCGACCACCCCGGCTACCCCAATATAAGGAAGGGTAAGTAGGCTTTTTATATAGGGGAACGCATACACGCATACTTTGTGCATACCCTAAAAAGCCCAGGACTCATAAAGTGAAATGGCAAGATAAATGGTCGGTTTCAACGGTGACGCGGACAGAAAAAAAAAAAAAAATCACGGAGGCCACCACGGCATTAGGGGCCTGTGCTCCACTGATTTCTGTAATAAAAAGTTGATAAGCTATCCATGACAGAAAATCAGAGTAGCCCCACGAACATTAAAGAGCCTAATACTACCATTCTTATGCTCACATATCGTTCACAGCTGTTTTCGTGATATCTATCATCACACCATTTAGACACCTGGACAGTGACAGCGTCTGTAATGCTGGCTTTGAGCCAACAGAAGACGGTACTCAATGACGCGGCGGCCACACTGCACGCGGCTCCAGTAGTGTAACAACAGTCGTAGAATTTGGATGTTCGGCCGCTCGATCGCGCAAAGTGTCAACAACATTGTATCGCATTAAGAGCTGTACTAATCATCAAGATAAGAGGATTTCGACCGTACATGCGCAGTCGCGAGCGAAACTGTCCCAAAACATAAGTTGGCTTAGCAAAGATGGAATTAGTCCGTTTAAAAGAACAATATTTTCTTCCTGCTACATGTACCTAGGCGTTGCTTTCTGTGCACACCTCCAACTGCTATTCATACTAGTGCGTCACGGCATATTTCTGTTTTCCACGCCATCGGAAACAGCCTACTCTTCTTCAAAACATTGACGTGGGACTTTTAGCGTACACACTGACAGGGTACCTTGTGCGTGCTTGCGTACACGCGAGTCTGTACGTGATTGTGGCTCGATTTGGCAAGGAAAAACCCACCCAAATTCCTGCCCACCAGGGACTCGAACCAGGCAGCTCGCCGGCGTCAGGCGGATGCCGTAATCACTAGACCAAACCCAACGGTGTGCATGACTACATCATTCTGTTGGACTCTTTCTGGACACATCTATCTCCTGAGTGGTAAGAGCGATAGATCTGGAAAAGGCTCGCTGGTTTATTTTCACGGCCGACTGAACTTCCGGGCATCAGAGTTATCTCCCATCATTCACACCTACAGCTGCTAATTTTACCGTTCCTAGTTGTCCTCGGGTGAGTGGCAGACTACAGGAGAGTGCTTGCCCTTTTTGGCCATTGTCCAAGGCAAACGGCCCCAGACCGGTAAGCTGAGCACAAAGAATGTAGCCCCTGAAATCGAGAGGACACGACTCAGGCAAGCTACTGCCATTCTCCGGCTGTACACAAACGCGCCTACGCCGGTGTCGCCGGCTTATATCACACACACACACACACACACACACACACACACACACACACACACACACACACACACACACACACACACACACACACACACACACATCGGGTTATGAAAGTAACGGAAAGACGAAAGGTTTGCGTAAATTATGGTGGGTACAATCCCCCCCCCCCTCCCCAACATCCTCAAAGTATTCACAAAACAAATACAAATCAAATTAAGGAAGGAAGATGGAAAAGGAGAGGACGACTATATGAAAAGAAATCGGGAAAAAATGTTGTGCGGGGAAAAGTCCGAGAAGAATGGCAAAGAATAAGACAACAACGCGTTGCCCGTTTCCGCTGGCTGTGTCAACTGGACATGTTTGTGCAACTTGTCCATTACAAAAAAGAATTAGTAGTAAAACAAGAAACTAAACAGGCAGAAGTTCGCCATCCTCACGCTCACCCGTCCCATTTCCACTCTTGTCCTTAACTAAACGCGCCGGTTTCGCCTTTCATGTCATCTCTGCCACAGTTGATTATCACTACGCGAAACAAAAACTGGGCGACGCCCCCCTCCGCCCCTCGCCTGCCCCCCCCCCCCCCCCCCCCCCCCCTTTCTCTTCATACCCCCTTCCCATCATACCTCCTCCCGCCCCACCGTAGGGGAGCCGGGGTGACCGAATGGTAGAGCGTTGGACTTCCAATGCTCGGGTCATGAGTTCGAATCCCGGCTGGGGCCAAATATTTGTGCTAGCCTTTTCATCGTTGCCCCGTCCTTGATATCACCCGTACGTGGTGGAAAAGGACGTTAAACTCTCAAACACCCATTCACCCACTCCCGTCCCACCCCCCCCCTCCCCCCCATCCCGGCTGAGGTGCTGGCTTTTTATCGTTGCCCCGTCTTTGATATCACCTGTACGTGGTGGAAAAGGAAAAAGGACGTTAAGCCCCCACCTCACCCCCCTCACCCCGCTTTGGGAGCGGCCGGAATTTCCCAATAACTAATACGTAATATACCACATATCTTCGTTCAGATCTCCGCCGTGCAGTCAGCGGCACGTGCAAACAGCTAAGTGATGCAATCATCATAAAGCGGAGAGTTATCGATTGAGAAAGGGGGCCAAATCAAATGTGTTTAGCGGAGGCCAGAATTCATTCATTAGTCATGACCAAGGTCGCGTGACAGTAAAGTCACACTGCGCATGTGTGAAGGCTGTGGGTCATTTGAGGACGAACGGAGTTTCAGCTGGAACACGCTCATCGAGTCGTCCGCTAAAGCGCAATGGTCGTATCACAGATGGGATGTAGTTGATGGTGCATATTCGAGTTGGGTGTCGTGTCGCGCTGGTTAGGTACAGTACCACGAAAAAGGTTTGTTTTGTTGTTGTTGTTGTTGTTGTTTTTTCCTAACCAGTATCTGAAAACCTGTCCCTAAGCTCCAACGTAGTCAGTTTACGTGAAGCCGTGCGGAATATCAATTTTTCATCCTCCTCATCATCATTATCGTCGTCAACGTCATCATATGAAGGATATTTGGCTAGAAGGAGGAAGACAAACAGAAGCTAAGACAGACATACAGACACACATGTATATCGGACATTTGGCGTCCCTGTCCATCAACGTTAAACCCCCAAACACCCACCCACCCACCTTGTCCATCAAGTATAGATGTAACTAGTACAATGATGATGAGATCAAAGACTAGGCAAAGAGAAAAGCCAGCATAGCATGGCTTAAAGATCTAAGCTCCCAACAAAAAGCTTTCCGAAGTGTGAAAAAATGTTACAGAGTCGACCGTGCAAGCACAGTCAACTCTGTCACAGCTGCAGAGTTTTCAGCGTCCCTGAAACCCCAATAAAAGCCAAGGGCAGCCTGATTTCACAGCTCAGTTTGCGTTTAGACACTGAGCGAGAAAGATCGTGCAGCACTCAACATCGATAGATACTGTAGCGATGTGTCTCGCTCACTGACCATATAAAAAGTCAAATAATGTCACGGCAAACTCGTGCTCTGGTTTTATAAGGAGTCCCCGAAGCGCTGAAAACTCTGCAGCTGTGACAGAGCTGCCTGGATTATGCACAGTCAAAGCAGTCGCAGCTTTAAAAAAAAAAAAAAAAACCGCAATGTTTGCGGCTTTTTGCTGAGATTGCAGACCTTTAATTTCAGCTGGGGATCGAACTCAAGATGAGACCACTGACAGTCCGACGCTCTGCCAGATCTTCCCTCCCGGATCCCCGACACACAGGCGTAAGGACGCTCTGCCAGATCTTCCCTCCCGGATCCCCGACACACAGGCGTAAGGACGCTCTGCCAGATCTTCCCTCCCGGATCCCCGACACACAGGCGTAAGGACACAAATTGCGCGCAGGGTCAGGCTAAAGGCGATGTCACACTGAAAACATGTTTTCCTAAAACATGTTTTATAAAACATGTTTTGAAAGGCAAAACGCCCGAAACATGCTTTCCGAAACAATACATGACACACGTGAAAACAAGCAAGCGCGCGTCTAAGGCGAGAGAGAGAGAGAGAGAGAGGGTCCCGCTACGGACATGTTGACTGAGCGGATACGGGAAGGTGTCACTTGACACTCCGCACGGCGGTTTCATTGGTTGAAACACAAAACATGTTTTCGGATTTTAGGGCAGGCTCTAAAACTGTTTTAAAACTGAAAACACGATCAAAACATGGTTTGAAAACATTGTTGTGAAGTATGTCACACGACAAAACACGTTGTTTCGCAGCGAAACATCTGAAAACAATGTTTTCAAGTGTTTTTGCCCTCTCGTGTGACATGGCCATTAGTGTTTGTTTGAAGTACCCTGTTTTGCCAGTGTGCTAGTTTGTAGTGATTTTTGTTGTCACGAAAAAGAGCGTGATTTTTGTACTGACTTGGTAGGGCAAGGTACATGCCAGGGGGTAGCAAGAGGAGGACAGCTGCCATTGAATCTGGGACTTTTTGCGCACAAAAGTGGATATGGGTGAAGTGGCTCTCTGGCCTAAACAGAAATAGACTCGCATTACTCCAGTGAGGCCTGAGCGGAAAGGAGACATTCATTTTTGTTTTAAAACTCCTGTCAGGTACGTGCCCTTCCATGGTCTGTGCATGGCAAGTTGTTGTTTCTAGATTGAAGTATTTTCAGGGGTGACTATGATGCCTGAGGCTAATAGGGAATATACAGGCATTTTGAGGCTTCGTGCATTTGTTTTCTTTGACCAAAGAGAGATTTAGACAGCCACACAGACAAACAGAGACAGATACACACAAACACACAGACAGACAGACAGACACACAGACAGGTCCACTAAGTTATTGACGGTTTACCAGTCTGGGATTCGTAACATTACGTGGCCTCCTTACAATATCCTATTGTCACACCATCACCATGACTTTGTCCGGATTTTCGCAAATCTATCTGCTTAAAAAAAAAAAGAAAAAAAAAGCCCTCGATACAGGAAGTAGGTTACAAACACGTATATGTCGTGTCGGATAGAGAAAATCCCTCAATTTGTCGCCATTATCATGACTTTGTCCGAGTTTTCCGTAAATCTGTCTGCTGACAATGCTCTCTGGTACAGGAAGTAGGTTACAAAAACTGACGTACGAAGAGGAGAAAATCTCTCAGTTTGTCAGTAGGGTACGAACATGTCACAGTGTTTCACAACCCAGCTCACTGCATCCTGACAAGGGAATCACGTAAAGCATAATTACTCTCGACGCTATCAACAGAGACCAGCTGCCGTCATCTGCTGATTTCCATAACCGGCGCAAAGAAAGGATTAGGAAAAAATCTCTTTTGATAGATGTAAATCGCAGGAACTCCCCGGTAGGCCTGTATGCAATGTACGTCTGTGAACTACACTCCTGCAGGGCGATTTACTGGCCCTGCGTGATTACAGTGTCTGATGAAGATACGTAATTATCAGCAGGACTCTGTGCTAGTTGAAAAGAACCTTTAACGAAAGCAGAGTGACTCATCAGGTAAGTCACTGGAGCGGCTGTAACACTTTCATTGTACCATTGAGCTTTCATTACGATGAAACAGTCTGCTCGATGGGCAATCAATGAAAGGCTATGTTCCAAGATTTCTACGCATCAGAGAAGACAGTCGTTTTTTTTGTTTTTTTTTTAATAGTTGCGTTTGTGAGTGCGCCTGAACTCTCGAAATTGCAAAATTGTAAAAAATATATATATATAGGATAGGTATTGGGTGGCGCTGCACCGCGGCGACGCCCTTGCCCTGGGAGAAGCAGCCCGAATTTCCCGAAAGGGATAATAAAGTAGTAAAAAACATTTTTTTTTTTTAAAAACCTATCCTAATAGTACGTAGAGAGCGCAGTGCACCGATGTCTGCTGTCTGTGCAAACGAAACTTCAAACGACCTTTCCGTCGGTCAGTGAACCAGTGAATCAGCCATTCACATACCAACTCACCCAGCCAGTCACTCACTCACTCACGCGCTTATATATATATATATGTTCACTCTCACATTCACTCACTTGCACATTGAGTCACTCGCACACTCACTCACTTGTACACTCATTCACTCACTCACTCGCGCACTCCGCGGCGTTAAGCCCTAAAAACTCACTCACTCACTCACATACACCACTTGCTCTCTTACTGGCTCGCACGCTCACTCGCACATTCACTCACGCCGTCAATCAATCAATCACTCAATCAATCAGTCAATCAATCAAATAACCAACCAACCAAACAACCAATAAATAAGCACACCGCTCAGTCATCTATCTAACCGGATGGCCCCTTGACTAACCGATCAACCGTCAAGCAACTCTCTCTCTCTCTCTCTCTCTCTCTCTCTCTCTCTCTCTCAGGTTTCATTATTTTGGAAGTCGCGGAGGCGGCAGTGGCGGTGCCGGCGATGCCAAATTGGCATGAATTTTTCAGAGCGACGGGCAAGTCCGCTCGCCATAGTTTTCTGTACCGACCGCAGCCACCAACCGCCTCTCCTACTCCCCCGACCTCCGGCCGTCTCAGCGCTAGCCCGCGATCGAACTGTACAATCCAGTACGCGGACAGCCTTCATGTCACGGTGCTAGCTAGCTACGCGGGGGGAATTTTCCCTTATGTATCCTCCCTCCACTGAGATGTACAGTTTTGTTCGCTGTCTGTCTCCTTTGGTTCGGACTGCAGCGCGTTACTATGTGGGCCCACCAGGTACGCACTGCACGAACTACTAGAAGTGCAATCTTCGCGGTAGGGGTGGGTGGGTGGGTGTTTGGAAGTTTTCACTGACGTCCTTTTCCACCACATACGTGTGATATCAAAGACGGGGCAACGATGAAAATGCCAGCACAGATATTTGGCCCCAGCCGGGACACGAACTCACGACCCGAGCATTAGAAGTCCAACGTTCTACAATTCGGCCACCCCGGCTCCCCTTCGCGGTAAGAAAGAGCGAATACATCATTTTTTTCCCCTATGTGACAAAATCGCACAAGCCTTTGGGTTTTTTTTTTCCTATTCTTCTTAGCATTTTCTCTGACAGTTGAACGGTTTATTAATTTCCTTCCACCCATAGTCACTGTGTTACAAAACGTAATATACCGAATATCCGGAAGTTGCCCAAATTACGACAACCAAAAATAAAAAAAACCCACAAATACATTCAAACCAATCACTGAAAAGAAATTATAATGATAAAACATAAATAAATAAAATTGCCTGATTACTGGCACTGACCAAAGAGGGCCAGAAAACGTCCACTGCAATTTTCTGTTCTGTTATGCAAGTGACCCCTTGCACTCTTCACAGTAAGAGAGCGGCAATGACCCCGTTTGAATTCAGCCAATAGCAGTGTGGAAGAAACAAAATGGAGGACAAGTCTGCTCTGAAGACAAAACCCCTAAAAGCACCCCAAAACAAAAAAACAAAAAACAAAAAAAAACCACCCTGGGCCCACCGATGAATACGAAATAATATGCGCTGTCGCCCAGTCACGTCAATAATCCAGACCACAGGGATGACAAGTTTGACCACGTGATTCCTGCTTCAGTCACCAGCAACTCCTGTTTTATTGAACGCGTTTTACTGTACGTCATATGCAGCGTTATAGCCAGTGCATATATGACTGGGGATAAATAACAAGGAGGAACGGCCCCGTCCTACAAAGTTGTTTCTCCAAACTTCATATTATTTTGTCTGTTTTCTTGTTATTGTTGCCGGTTCTCCCCTCTCCAAGTTCTACCAACGACACTAGATCCTCTACGACCTCGACCGATTAGCCACGTGACTGGGGGTGGGGCCGGGTGGGGGAAGAAGGGGGAGAGAGAGAGAGAGGCAGAGATAGAGGGTGGGTGGATGGGTGTTTAGGAGTTTAACGTCCTTTTCCACCACAAAAGGATGATATCAACGACGGGGCAACGAGAAAAAGGCCAGCACAAATATTTGGCACCAGCGGCCGGGATTCGAACTCTCGGCCCAGGCATTGAAAGTCCAACGCTCTACCATTCGGCCACCCTGGCTCCCCAGAGAGAGAGAGAGAGAGAGAGAGACGTCAGTTCCGTGAACTAAACATTTGCCGTCAGCCTCAGGCAGGTCGTCATACAGAGAGAGAGAGATGACGTCAATTCCGTGAACTAAACTTTTGACGTCAGCCTCTAGCACTGAGATCGTCTGAGGATGCTTGTTCATGTCTTGTGATTTCCCTGTTGGCTTTGTGACTTCTCCGACTGAATTATTTTTCACATGAAATCTGGAAGGTCTAGAGGGCTGATGAAATGTCGGAAGCAGTGACGATACTTGCAGATTTTGTCTGTGAACCAAACATTTGACGTCAGCCTCAAGCTGCTCGTCTGTCAGGTGATACTTCTTCATATCTTGTGATTTCCTTGTTGTTTCTGTGACTTCTGTGACTGAATTAATTTTGATATAAAATCTGGAAGATCTAGAGAGCTGATGAAACGTGGACTTAAGTGCCTCGGGTTGTACTTACGAAATTGCAAAATTGGAACTTTTTTGACCAGCGCTTCTCGCAGAAAAGTGAAAAAATGTGTTTATCTAAACGCTCTGTTATTCTTAATACTAAAGCTATAATAGTGCAGTAGTTCATGTCATATGTGCTGTTGGCATACGTTACAAAAATACCGGAATGATGAGTAATTTGAAGGAGTCTTTTCATAGATATTTGGCCTTATATGCAAACAACCCCTACCTCGGAAATATTTTTCTTACACAAAACCTGTCAGAGCTACAGAGCTGTGCTACGAAAACAGGCAGTATAATTGGATGATCTTCCCAATTTCAGAAGATGAAGCCATCTGGACATTTTTTTCGAAAAAATTCGTAACATGACCGATTTTTTTTAAAATCGGCGATAACTCTTCTGAAAATGTGGCAGGCTAAAAATCGTGAAAGGTAGCTCTGGAGAAGGTGAATTCCCATTTTATCTCAAAGTAAAAAGGCCTCCAACGAGGTGGTTTAGGAGATAGTCATCATTACATCCGTCCACACACACACACACACGTCACTCCCGCCAAAAAGAACGCAGCAGCATAGTGTGCACGTAAGGTGTCTATGACGCAGATTTCGTTACGCCACTGTGTGCGTGAAAGTAAGTATTGTGTGGAGAAACGTCACAGTCTTGTTTTGTATCACTGAAACTTGCTGCTGCGCGTAGCAAAATCTGCCCCGTCTCATAAAGTTGTTTCTCTATATAGAGAAACAACTTAAAAATGGACGTCCCTTTTCCGTCGCTATGCCGCTTCAAAAGTTTTCGACGACGATTGCCCTAGTCTAAAGCCGTTATTTTAAAACTTGGGCATACACACACATATATTTAGATATATATATATATATATCTTTACATTGTAGTAGGGGAGCCGGGGTGGTCGAATGGTAGAGCGTTGGACTTCTAATGCTCGGGTCGTGAGTTCGATCCCGGCTGGGGCCAAATATTTGTGCTGGCTTTTTCATCGTTGCCCCGTCTTTGATATCACCCTATGTGGTGGAAAAAAAACCCGTTAAACCCCCAAACACCCACCCACCCTTACATTGTAGTAACGTATGAGTACAAGTCGGTTTCAGGATGGTCAACGGTAACCGACAACTGAAATTTCAAAGCGTTTTTTCCGGTGTACGGCGTTTTGAATTTGGGGGAGGGGGGGGGGAGAGAGAAAAAAAAACCGCGGGTTTCTATAGCATGGGAACCCGCTGGTTGGCGGTGCAATGATTCAGAGCGGCATAGCACTGGAAAAAACGCCTGTCCATTTTCTCATACCCACGTGATATGCACTTATTACAGTCTGGAACCAATATGATGCTGCTGCCCGCTACTGAAAGTAAGGGTTTGGGGCACCTTATCACGTCCAGTGCATGGTCACTCTCAATGCTCGGGTCCTGAGTTCCAATCCAGGCTGGGGCCAAATATTTGTGCTGGCCTTTACTCTCTGCCCCGTCTTTGATGTCACCCGTACGTGGTGGAAAAGAACGTTAAACTCCCAAACACCCACCCCGCCCAGTGTATGGTCTTCAGGCTTGACAAGGTTGGCTGCATTTGTATTCCAGTTACCAGTGACCCCTTTTATTTTGACTTTGTTTCATTGTATGTCATATGTTATATCGAGGAGCCGGGGGAGCCGGGATGGCCGACTGGTAGAGCGCTGGACTTTCAACGCTCGGGTCGTGAGTTCGAATCCCGACTGGGGCCAAATAGTTGTGCTGGCCTTATTCTCGTTGCCCCGTCTTTGTTATCAACCTTATGTGGTGGAAAAGGACGTTAAACTCACAAACACCCACCCCCACCCACCCTCGAGGAACCGGGATAGCCGAGTGGTAAAGTGTTGAGGTGTCAATGCTCGGGTCGTGAGTTCGAATCCCGGCTAGGGCCAAATCATTTGTGCTGGCTTTTCCATCGTTGTCCCGTCTTTGAAATCGCCATTATGTGGTGGAAAAGGACGTTAAACTCTCAACCAACCCCCCCCCCCCCAACACACACACACACACACACACACACACACACACACACACACACACACACACCAGACATACATAACACGTCTCTGCACACACACACACACACACACACACACACACACACACACACACACACACACACACACACTTACCCGCGTTAAGCCTGCTGTCAACTGGGCACAGCGCGCGAAACACACATGTGCACATCACAGTCGTTGCGCTCGGTGTGTCTACTAACTACAAAACTGAACACAGCTGTGCTCGGTGACAAACCGATTGAAGATGCACTGTCCGCCATGTTTGCGCGCCGAGTGACGTAGTACAGCCAGTCAGAATCTGTTGTGGAAACCACAGTCACAGTTGTGGCTATTTGAAATTCTGGTTGCTGTGATGACGCCACAGCGGCGGAAACCCCCAATATCACAACTGTGTCACAACTGTGGAGAGCACTGTGGGGCTCCGCAGTGCCCAATTAAGAGCCGGCTTTATATTTTAATAGTGCATGTACACTCACAGTTTGAAACCAATGTGCTGGTGCTCGGCGCTGCAGACAGTAAGGGTTTAGGACAAAGGGAATGAGTGACGCAAGGGAAGCGAGTTATGGCTATCCTTGGGACATAAACCATGAATACATACATAGCTATCTGCTGTGCATCTCGGGGTGTCCCTCCCAATTGCAGAGGATGGGGGGATACCGCGCGCGAGGGACTAGCCGCGTGTCGCAATGGGACCTCCCCAGTAATGAGCGTCTCCAGCAGTCTCCTGCATATTGTGAACCCCTTACATTTATTCGCACATCTTAAAGGTCTTCATGGGCCGTGAAAAGTAGACTAACGCTTTGGAAGGTCAGCTCGTCATATTCGGACATTGATCACAGACCGATTTTTGTTGTTGTTGTTGAAATGCCTCCTATAACATTCTTACCAAAACGGACACATGTCCTATTATTTCTGCGCTACGGTGGGCAATATTCAGGACAAATGTCCGGTCCGGGGGGGGGGGGGGGCTTCTATTTTTTTTTCTGCACGAGAAGATGGAAACCTTTATCGTCTTATTTTCCTCCGCATGTGTCGCCAGTGCCTGCAGGGACTATAACTAGCTGCTTCTTTCTGAACACTCAGACAACAGGTCTTTGTGTAAAAGACGTCATGTGCTGTAAGTCCTCCGGGCTTCCAAAGAGCTTTCTAGCTAGTGTGGTCTCCGATGACCGGAACCGTCGCCTTCATTGACCACTAAATGGCAAGCGCAATTCTGCAGTTCATTCTGGGTTCACGAAAAGACACGCATGACACGCACCATATCGCAACAGTTCACTCATGGTACTGTGCTATATCACACTTCAAACCAGGCAGTGGCCCACGATCGAACCTGAGAGGGTATGACAGGACCGGTGTGCACCAAACCAACACTGGAACAGTCTCAAACACGACACTGGGGATTCAAATGAGAGATTGGGTGGGGCGCGTTTATCGAGCGCAGGTATACCATCTTGAACTAAAACCGAGGCATACAACCCAAACACACACACACACACACACACACACACACACACACACACACACACACACACATATCCAAAATCACATACATCTCTCTCTCTCTCCCCACCCATCCCCCCCCCCCCAGGCCTTGGGATAGCCGAATGGCAGAGCGTTGGACTTCCAATGCTCGGGTCGTGAGTTCGAATCCCGGCTGGGGCCACATATTTGTGCTGGCCTTTTTCTCGTTGCCCCGTCTTTGATATCAACCACACGTGGTGGAAAAGGACGTAAAACTCCTAAACACCCAACCCCTTACCCTAGGCCTTGAATTCGTTTCCAAGGCTTAAACAGATCTTTAAGTAGATCCCCAAGCCCAAGTCAGTCACGATCATCTTTAGCTGCCAGCACACGACTAATACGGAGAGCGTCATAGTTTATATATCATTCATGCATTTGGTTTATAACATGCCCGCCACTTCATCAATAACACAACGATCACGGTAAGAGGTCTCTCAAGCAGACAAGGAGCGATGGACTTTGGGCGAGACGGTTGTCACCGGGAGTGGGTGGGGGGTGTTGGTGGCGGGTCAAGATGGCGGAGACTGTTTCAAGATGGCGGGGGTGGATGGGTGGGTGTTTGGGAATTTAACGTCCTTTTCCACCACATAAGGGTGATATCAAAGAAGGGGCAACGAGAAAAAGGCCAGCACAAATACCAAGATGGCGGGGACTTTTAAGGAACTACGTCAGAGTTTGTTGTTTGTTTTTTTTTTGGTTTTTTTTTTTTTTGGTTTTTTTTTTTTTTGGTTTTTTTTTTTTTTGGGGGGGGGGTATTGTTGTTGTTGTTGTTGTTGTTGTTGTTGTTGTTGTTGTCAAGTTGTTGTTTTCCAAACAGAAGAACCGAGTACTTCCATTTTCAAACGCGAACGGCATCGCGGTTTTGTTGTTGCTTTTCTCCAAAGGGTTTGGGTTTGTCGGCGTGCAAGAAAGGGGGTCGTTTACCAAGCATGCTGACAACGACCTTCGCTTACAGTTACACGCCTCTACAACTCTACACCAAGAGTCATTCAGGATGGGCGACAGTGTTCCTGTCCCTGTGCGCGCACGACATTTTCTGCTTCACAGCGTACTGTGACCATCTTGTCAACACTACTGTGAAATATGGATGCATGATCTTGACCAAAAAAAAAAAAAAAAGTACATACGATGACCATGTTTACAATATAAACGATTGGCTGGTTGGTTGGTTGGTTGCGGGTTTAACGTCCTTTTCCACCACATGACGGGTGATATCAAAGACGGGACAACGAGGAAAAAGTCAGCACAAATATTTGGCTGTAGCCTGGTGTAATAAGCCAGATATACATACTCCCCGGATCGTTTGATGCCGGGGTACTTCTTTCCTCAAGCTGCTTAGACCCGGGGCACTTCTAGCCCAGACCTGCCTACCCACCAAACATGACATGAGTAGTGCCAAAAACCAAAAGAGTAGTTTCCTGGCCAAATGGGTAGTCCTAATGTATCCCAACCAAAATGTGCCAGCTTGTTGCTCAAGCTACACATCAACTATTCTATTCTCTGGCTTGTTTGATTCGACTGGTTACAGTGTACATGTACTACTATAGTATCTCAGTATGTTTTTTTTTTTTTTTTTTTAGCCAAATTTCTTTCTACCGGGTATTTATACATCATTAAACTTTGAATGAGGCTCATTCAAAAAGCTGGATCGGTGCGAGCAAAAGTGCAGATTGGATTTGACGAAACGCTAACCGCTAAATTACGTAGATTTAGGAAACAAAATTGTGTAGTGGGGCATTTAAATGCGTAGTTGCGTAGTAAGCCCCAAATTACTTAGTTTTCTATGGTCAATGCGTAGGGTAGGCAGGTCTGCTAGCCTCAAGCTGCTTAGACCCGGGGCACTTCTAGCCTCAAGCTGCTTAGACCTGGGGCACTTCACGCTTGGGAGTACATCAAACGCGATCAAACGCGTGTCAAGTGTGTGAGAGAATGCGTGTGATTCACGTGAGCGTGCGTGTTTGGGTTCAGTTCGCGGCGCTTTGAGGCACTGCAAAGAAATTGGGTATAGCGCCTACAAAATACATATCATATCATATCAAAAAATATCATAGATATTGTTCAGACGACAGTACACCCGAGGAAAAAAAAAACAACAAAAAAAAAACGCTCGTATAAACATTAGCAACAAGAGGGTGGGGTGGGTGGGTGGGTGTTTGGGGGTTTAACGTCCTTTTCCACCACATAGGGTGATATCAAAGACGGGGCAACGATGAAAAAGCCAGCACAAATATTTGGCCCCAGCGGGGATCGAACTCACGACCCGAGCATTAGAAGTCCAACACTCTACCATTCGACCACCCCGGCTCCCCTTAGCAACAAGAAACGATTGCAGAGGAGAATCGAGTATTTTTGCAGCATCTGGACGAGAAAAAAAAAAATTGATCCGTCCGCCTACTAGCAGCAATCAAAGGAAAGGTGCTCACGCACGTCCGTTGTTTGAACACTTCACGCTTCGTTGCGCTTCAAGTCCATTGTGCCGTGTCAATATGACGCAGTCGAGTGCTGGTGATGACATTTAAAGGTCTCGTCGATAACACTAGGAAAAGATGACAGTATTGCGGAGCTGATATTAACGGAGCAAAAATCGAGGTTTAATCTTCTCATTACAAAGTTTGAGTATGAAATATATGTCTTTTGGTAGGTAGAAGTTATTTATATCGTGATTTTTTTGTGATAATAGAAGAGAGCAAACCGACACGTCGCGATAAATACGGAGCTCTTGCAAGCTGCGTCATCTAGACGTGCGTGGGGGCTGCCCCGTGCTTTTCCTATGGGGAACATTTTGTTTGTCCGCCAGTTGTCCGCCAGCTGTCCGCCAGGTATCCATGGCATCTCTGTTGTCCAGGGCCCGTATGTAAAAGTCGAGGTTAACTTAACCCACGGCTACGGGCCTAACCCATACTAGGACAAAAGAACCCCAAAAGCAAAATTAAATACGAAAGGAAGCGAACAAAGGAAGAAAAAAAATCCTTCTATACCGGTTTAGGCACCTTGCTGGAATGGGCCCCGCTTCTTGATTTAAAACAACAACAACAACAACAACAAAAACAGAAAATTTAACGCTAGAGCTAGTTTAGTTCGAGGTTAGACTCTAACCCGGGACTAAAAGCCCTAACCCCGACTTTTACATACGGGCCCAGGCTAGCACGTGTACCACGTGATTGGCAAATGGAAAGAGATCTGTGGACTAACTGACACGTATTGATATCCGTAAACAACCAAGTATACAATGTCATGTAGAAAGCAGGAAACAGTCTTTCATAATATATAATTATACAAATAAATGATAAATCGACAAAGGAAGATATCTCTGTGTGGAAAAGCTAAACAAACGCAACGATGTGCATGTTTTTTTTGTGGTTTGTTGTTGTTGTTGTTGTTGGTGGTGTTGTTGTTGTTTGTTGGGGGAGGGGGGTGCGTGCGTGCGTGTGTGTGTATGCGGAGGGGGGGGGGGGGGCATGCGGCCGCGGCGACAGGACAAGTTCTTTCGTGTTAGTTTCAAAGGTTAGTAAAGTTGAGTTGATTTTCAAAAACCTATACGAGGAAATGGTTGAGTTGAAAAACAACTATGTTATATTAAACGAAATGTGCATGAACCAGCATATATGCAAAAGTAATAAATATTAAATTTGTCTTGTCCGAACGTGTTTGGAACTTATTGGTTTTCTGATCCATACAAAGAAATACGTTCTGAGGATTATCCTGTGCCTGTGTGTATGGAACACACACACACACACACACACACACACACACACACACACACACACACACACACACACACACACGTACCGTACTACGTCCGGACAGCCGTGAGTATGGGTGACAAATCGAATAAACAGTTTCCGTCGGTAGAGTGTCCGATCTGAATGGATCGAGACTGCATTCATTAGGCACTGAAGCACGCACTGTACGGGTGATGATATAAAAACACCTGACGACCCGGTTATTGATGTAGCTGCGAGTGCATGACCAAGAGTTATAACAGCCCTGAAAACATAAGTCGGCCTAGCAAAAGACGGAATTAGCCCGTTTAACGTGCTCACTTGGTACTGTGTGTGTGTGCGTGTGTAAAGGAAGGCGAAACAGCCACTGTGAAGAAGCCCGCTCGTTCTGGCAAGGAAAAATCCCACCAAATTTCTGCACGACAAGGATTCAAACCAGGCAGCTCAGGATCCATAGCGGACGTACGCATGGTCCCCTGTCACGTGGGGGAGCCGGGGTGGCCGAATGGTGGAGCGTTGGACTTCTAATGCTCGGGTCGTGAGTTCGTATCCCGGCTGGGGCAAAATATTTGTGCTGGCATTTTCATCGTTGCCCCGTCTTTGATATCACCCCTATTTGGTGAAAAGGACGTTAAACCCCCAAACACCCACCCACCTGCCCCTGTCACGTGGAGGAGCCGGGATATGCTTTATCAATTTTGGATTATCAATGCTCGGTCGTGAGTTCGAATCCCGGCTGGGGCCAAATAGCTGTGCTGGCCTTTTCCTCGTTGTCCTGTCTTTGATAGCACCCACACGTGGTGATAAAGGACTTGAAACTCCAAAACACCCACCCACCCGCCACCTGTGATGTGGCTGTAACAACCCTGCGTAATGTACTCCCGATCTGCTCGTGGCAATGCGGTGTGTGTTGACGCTCATCGAGGAAAGAAAACACACGGGTCGGAATCTGAGCGAGAGGCTGATAATAACAGCAACACAATCACGCCACTATACTGACTAGCGCTATCACAGGTCTTTTGTTCCGCACGGAAACTGATAGTCAAGCGACAAAATCTGATTATTATCTTAATACAAGGGGGCGAGTTTTCCCGTATATTTTTTCCCACGAGATATGGACATCTGCTGCTTTTTTCTTTATTTCCTCTTCTTCTTCTTCTTCTTCTTCTTTCTTTCTTTAAAGGATGTTGATAGCATGTGGTACGCTCAACGTATAATGCTGATGTCACATGAGAGTGGTTTTAGTCCGAACAAACAGCAAACATGGTGATTTTTCCGCGTTTCTCGTGTGACATGCGGGTTCTGCACAACATGCCTTTTCCCCATTTTTTTTTTTTTTTGGGGGGGGGGGGGGGGCTGGTGTTCATGTTTGTCCGAACACAAACGTCTCCAGTGTGTTATGAGTGTAAGACGTGCTGCTAGCAGACTGGTTCTCCGTTTGCCGCGACTTCTTCTTTTTAAAGCTCACATCCCATGTTCGCTATGCTTAAACTGTACATACGTTGCTAGCTACATAGTCTAAGCACACACACACACACACACACACACACACACACACACACACACACACACACACACACACACACAGGGCCACACCACCCCACCCCTACACCACACCACACCACACACACATCAAACACACACACATCAGAACACGCATCCCCCCCCCCCTCCCCCCCCCCCACACACACCAAACTGAACACAGAGACAGAGACAGAGACAGAGAATACGTGCTTAAAACTATATTAAACTATTCACCGCACTGACTTTGTCTAAGTCATCATGTGAGATCCATAGTCTTCATCCGAAACCCGGGACCACCAAAGTACACGACATGCACTGTAGTGCGGACTCTACTCATCCCGTTGTACAAGACGTCCGTCTCAGTGATCACCCCCTGACCTAATGAAGCGTACTGGAGAACAGTCAACTCATAGTCCTCAACCGAACCCGGAACCAAAGGACACATGCACTGTAGTGCGGACTCTAGTAATCCCGTTGTACAAGATGTCCATCTGATCAC
Source organism: Batillaria attramentaria (assembly GCA_018292915.2). Classification (NCBI taxonomy): domain Eukaryota; kingdom Metazoa; phylum Mollusca; class Gastropoda; family Batillariidae; genus Batillaria; species Batillaria attramentaria. Next base: position 2,366,345 of record JACVVK020000002.1, read on the forward strand.
CCCTCCCACCCCCACCCCCACCCCCCTTTTAAGACCTAATGAAGCATACTGGAGACGTTCGTACGTCAGTGCCTCAGTGACCGAGAGACGTTCGTACGTCAGTGCCTCAGTGACCGAGAGACGTTCGTACGTCAGTGCCTCAGTGACCGAGAGACGTTCGTACGTCAGTGCCTCAGTGACCGAGAGACGTTCGTACGTCAGTGCCTCAGTGACCGAGAGACGTTCGTACGTCAGTGCCTCAGTGACCGAGAGACGTTCGTTCGTCAGTGCCTCAGTGACCGAGGTCGTGGCAACAGACGACTCCACTCCTGTCAATCAAACGGGGGGTGAGTCACAAGAATTCAGCCAATCGCGTGCCGTGGCACACTGAGCACAACACACGGCACGGTCTAGCAAACGTTCTTGACAGACACTACAAAATTTAATAGGGAAGTACATGTAGTTTGATAGGACTGAAACGTGTTAAAAAAATAAAAAAAAGCAGTAAGTCCGTTGACGTCATTTGAGAAAAAGACCATTACGTCAATCGCTTTCATCTTGAAATCACCCCTTTATGAAATGACGTCATGGACCTACTGTGTTTTGCCAACACAGGGCAAAGTAAAGGGGCGCGGCTTTCGCCTTGGCGGGGCTTGTCGAGTGGAGTCGTCTATTACACGCATGCGCATGCCGTGCGTGACCAGACCCGGAACTGCGAAGCAAGCTCATCAACGTAAAAGCCATAATCACCAATACGTTCAGTTTTCCTGGGCAGGATTTGCTTGGCTGGCAAATGAAGCTGATACTAAAGACAAAGTCAAAGGGGAAAGGGTGAAGTAGATCAGTTTTAGCCCCGAACAGGAAGTAGAACTAGGTTATATATATAATACATAATTATGACCCAATCAGGACTGGACAGTACAAAATGTGTTAAGATAATAACAAGAATAATCTCATTAACATAGGCGCTCTGTCCCGTATATTTGGCTAAAAGCGCCGCGAGCTCAACCCAACACGCACGCTCACGTGAATCACAAGCATTCTCTCACTGGCACACTGGACATGAATGCATGAACACATTACAATCACGTGGTGCGAAGGGCCAGCTCAGCAATTTAAGTTTCGAAATTTTGGATATGCATTTTGGATATTTTGGATATGCATTTTTTTTTAAATTTTGTGGGCTGGACATTTCCCAAGCAGACGGCGGGGGGGGGGGGGGATGCCGGAGTATCCGGAGAGAACCCCCGACGATCGGCCCGAATGAACGGTGCCAAATACGAGAAAGAAAAATTCTTCGCCCCCAGTGGGACTCGAACCTGACCTCTCGCACAGGTAACTACGTCTTAACCACTAGACCACCGACGCCTTAGGCTAGTCTCGAACTTAAGTCCTAGTGTTTGTCCATGCATCAGGCCCCAGCGGTCTACACAAGAGCCGTGTAGCATGGCGTGCAAGCCGCTGTACAAATAATTCACTTTATCACTTTCGCAAACCAGCTGACCATTAGCCAACACATGCATCCCCCCACTCCCTCCCTCCCCGAGCCGAATGGATGGCGTCTGCGCAGTCATGTGGGAATGCTAACGGGCATTCTCGGCAGACGGTTCTACACGTGTGAGATGTAGGTAGGGAATTCCGCACACCTGTCGACGTCCTTCTAACACCTTGTGGAGAGGTATGGATGACCAATCTCTACAGTTCTGTCTGTCCGTCTGCCTGTCTGGTGAAGCCCGGCTAGGTACAACCGACAAATAAGCGGAGCAACAGATCGCAGGGTGGGAGCGTGGGTGTTTGGGAGTTTAACGTCCTTTTCCACCACGTAAGGGTGATATCAAAGACGGGGCAACGAGAAAAAGGCCCAGCCGGGATTCGAACTCACCACCCGACCATTGAAAGTCCAACTGTGGTGGCGGTGATTGTTTATGCTCACTAATTGTTTACTGGCACGAATTGTATTGCTACAAACCTGTTTTACACGCTTGTAAAACTCGAGGTTAATTTAACCCACGGCTACGGGCCTAACCCAGACTAGGAGAAAAGATACACAAAAACTAAATTAAATTAATTCAAAAAAAAAAAAAAAGCAAAGAAAGGAAGAAAAAAATCCTACTGTAACGGCTTAGGCACCATGGTGGAATGGGCCCGCTTCCTGATTAAAAAAAAAGCAGCAACAACAACAACAACAAAAACCCCAGAAACTTTAACCCTAGAGCTAGTTTAGTTCGAGGTTAGACTTTAACCCGGAGCTAAAATCCCTAACCTCGAAGTTTCGAGCGCTTGCACTAATGTAAACAGCGCTGTATCACATTAGGAGCTCTACTAATCCGGCATTTAGATAAAGTATTTCGAGCGCACATGCGCAGTCACAAGCGATCCCAGTCACCTTGTAGCTGAGTTTTCTTCGTTTGCACGGCCATCAAACGCCAGTGTCTTGCATTCAAAGCTCTACCAATCTCTAAGATAGACTATTTCGAATGCACACGCGCAGTCACAAGCTCAGCTTTTCCTAAACAAAAGTCTCTCTACATATGAAAACTATTAATGGTAGCCATAGCACATTTAAAATTCTGGACTAGTCTAGAAACTTAGAGAGAGAGAGAGAGAGAGAGAGAGTAGGAACAAAGGCGTCGCTAAAGCCGAAAACATGCACTCAAATCACTGAAATCAGGTCAATTTCAAAGTAGGGGAAGTAAGTAAAGCTGAGAACGCTACCTAGATCTAGGAGATGTGTGCTTTGTATGCCAATAGACAATACGTATAATTATATATAACCATGGTCGTGAGCGGCTAAAATCACCAATTCATATGGCCTTGGTTGTACCGACCATTTTCCTCCCGGTGGGAGGGGAATGGGGGCCCTATGAATGGTGAGATACCCTTAGATCTGTTAGACGTTTCAGCGGTAGGACGGTAGTTCCCCCCCCCCCTTTCCACTGTGGCTTGTAGCCAATATAGGGCAAGGCGGACTTGTCCACTGGCATACAAAGCACACATCTCCTAGATCTAGGGAGCGCTCTCAGCTTTACTTACTTCCCCTATATATATATATATATATATATATATATATATATATATATATATATATATATATATATATATATATATATATATATAGCCGACAACAGATATAGACAATATAAATTGGCTGTATAAACTAGAGGGGCAAGGCGATCTATAAATCACCTTCGTCGTAGTCTGCTCTCTTGGGGGGATTAAAAAGGGTCGGCGGCTTTACAATGGGCTAGTCGATCAGCCTCAACACCTGGCACGAAACAGTGGGGGTACCGCGCTACAGTTTCCCTGTTTTCCTACCGGAAAGGGAGGGAAATCGATAAGGGGAGGCAACAACCTGGCTCCCCTGTGGGCGTGTGGGTACTGTGGACACTGGTTGAGTAGTGAGAGAGAGAGAGAGAGAGAGAGAGAGATGGACATCTGGCACGTGTTGCCAGACTTGAAAAGTGACTAAAGCATAACTTCAAACAGTTCACACTTCCGTGCTGGACAAGTCTCTACTTTGAACAATTTTTCAAAGGCAGTAAATTGCGTCCCTTCGTTTAGAAGAGTTGCTTTGATCATGTGTACACGAACTGCATGACTATTTCCGTGATTTAATTTATGATGATGATATCAACAGAATGAGAGTCAGATGAGAGAGACGAGAGAGAGAGAGAGAGAGAGAGAGAGAGAGAGAGAGAGAGAGAGAGATAGAGAGAGAGAGAGACAGACAGACAGACAGATAGACAGAGAATGAACGAATGAACGGATGAAGGAACTTTATTTTCCAACGGAAATGATTTAACCAAACTATGATTAATTTTCAATCAGCCGTTGCTACAACAATAAAAGAAAAAGACGATAATAGCAAAGATAAAAGTAAATACAAGAAAGAAGAAGTAAAATATGGGAAGCATTGAGAAACATTACTGAATTTTTTTTTTAAATGAGGAAAACTCTCTCTCTCTCTCTCTCTCTCTCTCTCTCACACACACACACACACACACACACACACACACACACAGAGAGAGAGAGAGAGAGAGAGAGACGGCCAACCAGACTGACGAACAGGTGCTACAGATCGAAATACTTACTCACGCAGGGTTGCACATTTAAGTCGGTCCCAGGACACTGACCTATAAAAATTTCAAATGTCCTATTTTTTTCCCACCCCAAGCGGACATTTGTCCTATTAAAATTTTTATTGCCACTAAGTGGCCAGGACACTGTGTCCTATCACTTTGCTGTTTCCAGGACACTTTGTCCTATAGAAGCTGTGGAAAATGTGCAACCCTGCTCACGTATATAATGATGCTAAATTTTGATTTTCAAAATATCTAATCCATTTCTACTTTTTAAGAAATAGTCCAACATCTAAACTACGATGCGTGCAGTAGAGTTGCAGGCCAACCTGTGCAAAAAACAACAACAACAAAAGTATAATTATGACGGGATATCGGGTGCGAGAGATGTAGGGGGGGAGGTAAGTCCTGGCCACAAGATGTCTGTGCAAACAGGAAGCTCAAAGGACTCAGTTGTGTCTTTGTCCACATGAAGTTGTGCCCCTTGTCGGTCCTGTCCGCTATGCTTTTAATATGACAGGGGATACGACGCGTCGGGATATTAGTGAGATTTAGTAGGACTTCGTAAGGAGTACTTCGTTGAGGAGCGTAACCCATTTACATGTAAATTAGGCTCACACGGCAGAGGCTGCGAGCTGCTAACGCGCTGCGATTAGCTAATGGTACCCGTAACGTGCCTAATTTACATGCAAGTGGGTTACGCTGCTCAACGAAGTTCTCCGTACGAAGCCCGACTAAGTCTCACTAATTATGACGCGTCGGTATATCATAGTGTATATAAGGCGTCAACAGGGCATAATGGTTGACACGTCCGCTACGGATCATTCTGAGGCCGCTACGGATCCTGACGTTCGAATCCCCGATAGGCAGGAATATGGTGGGACCGGTAGCCAGTCAGTTTTGGCACGCCCCTCGTTGAAATGTATGTAAACAACCACGCAGCTATCTGCACAATAATCATATCCATACACACTCCACATTACAGGGGATATAGCCGAGTGGTTTTAATGCGTCCGCTACGGATCCTAATGCCGCAGGTTCGAATCAGTACCCGGTGGCCAGGAATTTGGCCGGGTACTGATTTCCTTGCAAGTCAATCGAGTCAAATTCTCGTGCGGACTCTGTTTGCGGCACCTCAATGTCTCGCCTTCCGACATGTACACATGCACGCACAAATATCAAGTGTGTATGTTAAAGAGCCCATTCCATACAGGAGGGGCCGCGTGCCGTCCATGCAGGAAAACTGAAGAAGGGGGAACATGGTCGGCGCAAGCGGCCAAGTGGCGACGTGCTCCCCCCGGGATAAGCTGCCCGAATTTCCTTTACCGCGAAGATATTTGTAATTTTGTATACACACACACACACACACACACACACACACACACACACACTGAGGCACACACACACACACACACTGAGGCACACACACACACACACACACACACACACACTGAGGCACACACACACACACACACACACACACACACACACACACACACACACACACACACACACACACACTGAGGCACACACACACACACTGAGGCACACACACACACACACACACACACACACACACACACACACACACACATATACACACACACACACACACACACACATACACACACACACACACACACACACACACACACACACATACACACACACACACACACACACACACACACACACACACACACACACACACACACACACACACACACACACACATATACACACACACACACACACACACACACACACACACACACACACACACACACACACACACACACATATGTATACAAAATTACAAATAATTGCATATACGCCGTCTGCCATAGCAGTGACGCTGCACATGCACTAGACACACAACCACTGCAGTAATGCAGCAACCATGGCGCAATAACATTAACCCCGTGACCCCCTGACCCCGCCGTGTACGCATGACCCCCGGCGGGCACGTGCGCACAGTTGAAATCGACGATCGCACGCGCCCTGCCCAGCCCCAGTGGGTCTCATTTCGCGTAATTCTCACTCGACACTGAGTCGGCCTTCTGGTATCCATAGTCATGAGGCGAGAGGCGAGAGGGGAGGGGAGGGGGGGGGAGCGAGAGGGGGGGGGGGCAATGCAAGATGTGATGGCAGCTGGCTGCTGTGTGGCGGAATGGGGTTAGGAGGAGCAGTAGTGTCGAGTGGTTTCGAGGGGGGTGGTGGTGGTGGTGACTGGAGCAGGGCGTGGGGGGGGGGGGGGGGAGGAGGGAGTGCTTGCAGGAGGGAGAGTCGGTGTGGTGGTGATTGTTGGAATTTAAAAAAAAAAAAGTAGGCTACTGCGGAATGTTGAATGAACCACTGGATTTTTAAACTTTTCTACACGAAGCAGCAGACCCGGGCTGTGGGGGTCTGGTCTGGGTAATAAAAGCGTCGATGTAAGTCGTTGGAGTGTCATCTTGACACAGAAAGCAGAGATAGTGATGCCGCGGCCGCGGCCGCCAACGACGATGACGACAACGATGATGATGATGATGATAGATCGACGATGATAAGTATGAGAGGGAGAGGGCGGAGCAGAATGATGATGATGATTATGATGACATATCGACGACGATGACAATGAGGATGAGGGAGAAGGTGGAGCAGAATGATGATGATGATGATGATGTCAACTTGATGACGATGTCTTCGAAAAAAAAAGAAGATGATGATGATGTCGGCGACGACGATGCTGAGAAGGAGCGGAACTGAGGGGAGGGGGTAAACATGATGTCTGTTACCTCTTGCGTTATCAACTATAAATCAGTAAAGTTTAAAAAAAAAAAAAAAAAAACGAACAAAAAAGGACAGTGCCACCAGTAACGAAATACCTGACAGGACGGTGCTGGTCTCAGTCGCCCCCGTGTACAGGCACGCACAATAATTATCAAGTGTGCATTTCTGACGGGAGGGGTCGCGGAATGCATAACAATTACATAAATGCATGCAGACAAAAAGGGTAGCGCCGTCCTGGGGGGGGGGGGAGAGGTGGAGGGGGGTAGGGGGGAGTAGGGGGAGAGCCGAATTTCCGTACACTGGGATTATGGAGTACAAATAAATATATTAATTTTGCCATGTATCAAACAAACACACAGCAACAGCCACACCACCAACATGAAACTGAGAAAGTGAGTGCACTACGCTTCGCCGGTTGTCGTGTAGGCCTACTTGATTCTACAATGTGTATCTAAATATACGCGCTACCTATCGACAAGAACACCTTCTGATCACTCGCACGACATCTGGAGGAGACGTAAAAAGCTTCGACATCTATTTCTAGTGTGTGCATATAAAATTGGATGAAGCAGAAGTGCCGCTGAGTATACAAATCAGATTAAAATACACGGCTACTTCTGACGCGAGGCAGAGAAGAGGTATTGAACGACAAACTGGAGAAACTGCAGGGGGAAAAGGGAAATCAAGGCAGTCTTGTGGAATGTTTTGAGACCGTGAAATAATTATCAGAATACACACACCCTCGCGAACGGGAGGGCGCGCTCGCACACACACACGCACACGCACACGCACACACACACATACACGAGAGAGAGAGAGAGAGAGAGAGAGAAACTTCATTTTACAAGGATAAAAGATTAGGTACGCAGACCTGTCTTACATCTTATCCTTGCTAGGCTACTTATATACAAAGTAAGCTCCAACTAAGTAGAGCACACACACACACACACACACACACACACACACACACACACACACACACGACCATGCTACTACATACATGCATATATATCAAGCAATACTAACAAATGACAGAGAGAGAGAGAGAGAGAGAGGGAGAGAGAGAGAGAGAGTTGGTATCATCACTTGCAGAAAGACTATTTTAAATGTATAAGGAGATGTAGGTCTCAGAGAGAGAGAGAGAGAGAGAGAGACGCACGCACACACACACACACACACACACACACACACACACACACACACACACACACACACACACACACAGATATAAATCAGTACACAACAGCGTCTCGGCAAATCCATCACTGACTGCCCTATACTATTATATCCCCCGTCAAAGCGTTGGATGTATGTTTACTTTTGTCTGTCTAGAGATGGTACCATCACTTGCAGAAAGTCCCACAGACTATCGATTTTCATTAAAGCCAGGAGCAGACCCCGCTTCCTGGGCCTGGTCAGTCAGACTCAGCAGAACCTCAGTCTCGATCTCACAAGGAAACTCCAGGAACTCTGCGAACAGCCATGGTGATACTGGACGACCGGCGGAGCAGTAGTGGCAGTATATGTACTAGCAGAGTACCCGGCTTCGCTCGGGTATACATGTATACCAGTTTACTTGTTGTTACTTGTCTAGGCTCATGGCAAATTTGGTGGCAATCGGCTGACTCGTCTGGACGCCAACCCCTGGCACACAGACACACACACACAGACGCTAGCCGCTTATTATATAGAAAACATCGTTCTGTCAAAACCTTTCGTCGTAGGGTTGTCTTCGAGTACTCCGGCTTCCTCCTCCCTCACTGACTGTGCTTTGTGAAAATAGTGGGTCTACATAAGTTGATGAAAACACGACATCGGTCTCTGAGGGGAAAAAAAACAACATCGATTGTGCCATGACAGTTCCACTGAAAAAGGATTCGTAAGGACACAGACCAAAAACAAAAAACAAAAAACCAACAACAACAAAATCCAACATCAGAGCGATGCCGGTTCATTTTTCCCAAGCTAACAGATTCGCCTGGGCTGCTTGCGATGACCAACGCATGACACATACCATGAAAACATGTGCAAATTACTATGAGTTGTTGACATATAGCCTTGTGGCCGAGGACCAGGGCAAGTGGGGGGGGGGGGGATGGGTGGAAATCAGTAGTTACCGAAAGTGTACCTTTAACCTGGCCTTGAAACTATCAACTATCAAGGCTATGGGATGACACTGGGCCGTGCAGCTCCAAGGGAGAGGAGTGACCCGCTGTAAGTCTCAATATGTATGACAGGCATACAGCTGACAGCGTTTCATTGAATGTGCTTGATCTGTGCATCAGATTCAGTCACCTGGATCACAATACAACATCTGAAATCATAGTGGTGACTCTAGCCGGCCTGTATATGTTGTTCTTGACGTGTACCGTGTACTGAGTATAGCCGGACGACATTATTTGGTGAGGACTGAGGACTGACCAGCCAGACAGTGCTCAGTGATTGGTGGCTTTTTTTTTTTTTTTTTTTTGGCTGCCACAACTCTTTGCCGGCTCCAGTGGTGTTCCTCCCTGGTAATGGGTGGAATCCACGGAGGGCTCGGAAAGTTGGGGCATTTTTTTTTTTATTATGCATGATGATGGAGATGAGGATGATTGTCAGATTATGCTATGGAGGTCCGTGTGGTTTGGGACTGCGGGACAGGGCCGCATTTCACGCTTCCTGTCATAAATATCCCGGCATTTATCCAGGCCCATAGCACACTCGCTCTAGGTAGGAGCCGACATAGGAACTTGAAAATCCCGCTTGCCTCGGCTGGGACTCGAACCCGGGTCTCCCGGTCCATAGTCCGAAGTGCTAACCACTACACTACGGGGGCCGGTTGGTGGCTATTTTTAGAAGATTTGTCAAGTCCCAGTCTATTCAGGAACAGACCGTAGGCTCAAAGGCGGGCGCATTTCTCTAACATTAGAAACCACAAAGTCACGAAAACGGTCGCGATGGTCAAATGAAAACATCCTTCTACCTAGCACAGTATCAGAGCTTTGAAAGCGGCAATTTTCCATCTCAGCGGCGTAACGAAGATAGAGGCTGGAGTGGCACGTCGGGACATATACTTCTGCATGAGCGGATGGTGAACCTAGTCTAAGATTTCGAAAACATAGGGGTGCAACGTCTCTTGGGTATATGTCTTATGAACTTCCTGTTTACTTATATTCTTGTGAAATTCAATTTGCTTTTTTAAAAAAAAATTAAAAAGTGGAAGAAGAAAATGAAACGTGCTCGGTAATCACGATCCAAAGTAGTTCGGGCCATCCTATATGATCTTGAAAATATTTACGTATTTATATTAAAAAATGGTCGCCGTGACTAGGCCCAAAGCTGCCACAGCTAGACCAGTGAGCGGTACATCTGCGAGAAAACCTATACATGTTTGTAAACATACACACAAAGACTGACAATAGAAAGCTTCAAGAAACATGACATATGTAGTGTCGGCTGACGTGTCTGCTCAACAGCTGATGCAAGACTACGATAGGAAACACACAGGGGCAGGGAGTAACACAGTAGCAGATACGGATCTCCTTTCGGCTTTCTTTTTGTAGCATTGCTGTGTTGTTGTTCTGTGTGTCAGAGCAATATCGCCTGAAACGTGCGAGCGTGCGTGCGTGGAGAGAGAGAGAGAGAGTGTGTGTGTGTGTGTGTGTGTGTGTGTGAGAGAGAGAGAGAGAGAGAGAGAGAGTGTGTGTGTGTGTGTGTGTGTGTGTGTGTGTGTGAGAGAGAGAGAGAGAGAGAGAGAGTGTGTGTGTGTGTGTGTGTGTGTGTGTGTGTGTGTGTGTGTGTGTGTGTGTGTGTGTGTGTGTGTGACAGACAGACAGACAGACAGACAGACAGGCAGGCAGGCAGGCAGGCAGACAGACAGACAGCAGGGTAATGTATTGAACGGCTACATTTCTGCTACGCTATCAGGCTCTTACTTTTCCGACCCACCTATCCCTCCTACTCCATCAATATTCCCTCCCACTCCAACCTTTTCCTCGTTGCCTTGTCTTTGGTATCACCCGTACGTGGTGGGAAAGGCGTTAAACCTCTAAATAGCCAACCAACTTACCAACCTACCAACCAACCAACCAACTTCGATCGAAAGGACTATCTTGTCCCCTCCCCTCTCTCTCTCTCTCTCTCTCTCTCTCTCTCACACACACACACACACACACACACACACACACACACACACACACACACACACACACACACACACATCATATCAGAGGACTGATCGAAGAGTTATACTGATCCAGTGACCATGCGGTGTTGAAGAGGGCCAGTCGCTTGCCTCACTGAGGCAGCTGTAGTCAGCTCGGAAGTATCGTAACTGAGATGTAAAATAATCACAGTGTTCTCTGTGATTCTAAAATAAAACGGTCCTTGAGACTCTCTCTCTCTCTCTCTCTCTCTCTCTCCGGTCATACTTTTTAGGGTCCTAATGCAAATTTGGAGGGTCCATACATCAGATTCTGTCTGCTACGCACAATAGCTCAACAGAAATGCGATGCTGCAATTGAGTGTCCACTGCCCGCTAGTTACAGGTCATTTTTTTTCATCGGGTTCCCGGGAGAGAGTTAGAAAAAATACCGTAGCGTTTGTCGAGACCAAAACTGAACGTGCGTCCTCTGCGACGCGCTGTTCTCAAATTTGTGCGTCAATTTAAGAGTTTTGTGCGTACGAATACGCACCCCTGTGCGTAATCGGGAACACTGTAAATCATGTCAAGGAAAAGAAAGAAGGTTATGAACTGATAACTGAGGTGCTACAATTACGATGTCGTAATCAGACTGAGAATGTAAACAGGAGTTTCGGTCCTTGGCGGCGGTCATCACCCCCTAACGCCGGGCTGCCGTCAAAAGAATTTGAATTCGGACTACCCAAAACAAAACATTTTCGTGTCTCCAACACAGGAGAATTTAAAGCCGCCGGCATGTATTTGATTAAATCTCTGCTTACGCTTCAACAAAAGACTTTAGTGTCACCGCGAAGACGCTGGAGCCTGAGTCGAGTTTTAACCGAGTACACACTGCAGACGGAGCCGGCATGTGTGGGTTTGACTGCTTGCTCTTACAGCTAGATTTTATTAAAAACAAAAATAAAAAACAAACAAGATGCCACGTACTGAAGTGAGAGCTGTCGAAGGAGAGTAAACCAGTGTGGATCGTCTTTGTTATGATAATCATATGAGGCGAACAGGCCGGAACTCACGGGCACAGACATAAACAACGAGGCCCACAGATGTAAATAACGACTGATATATATGCAGCTAGCGCAGATGGTGACTATGATATTGCACAGGGGCGCTTCTCAGTATGGTCAATACTACATGTGGCCGACAGCACATAGCGACTGACATGGCCGATTGCAGTGTCGCATGGCAGCCACCAGAGCTGGTCAAACTGAAGCGGCTACGAACACTGTGTACACACACTGTGTACACACAAGCGTGGGGGTGTGGTGGTAGGGTGACCGGCCGCGATGGTAGTGGTCAGTTGTTGGCGATGGTCGTGGTGATGATGTTGCTGATGCTATGCACCCGACAATAACGACGACGACAACAATGGTGTCAGCGTTGTCCGCCGGCTGCAGCAACAACTTGTCACCGACGACACACACCGCCAAGCAAAGAACTGCGGGAAACGGAAGTGGTACGGCCGTCATTGCTACGGAAAGGAGAGGGTGTTAGAATCACAAAATGCCGGCACTGACAATCGGAGTAGAGTAACTGGCGAGGCATGCCAGAAAACACGGCCGTCTTAGTGGCGGAATTAAACTGAGATACTGGCAAAAAACAGGGGTGGGAGGTTTTTTATCTTTGGCAGCTGCGTTGATATTGACTGTGACCCCTCGGACACAGCATGTACACCAGCGACGGACAACGACCCCCACCCCCCTCCCCCCAACTGACAAATCGACACGCTGCTACCGCTACTACCACCGCGATGCCGCGTTGGAACACCCCTTCCCCTTCCTCCCCATCACCCCCTTGCTGTATGCAACAGTACTCTATCCAGCAGCCTGTTGCTAGGAGTAACAGATAAAATGAAAGATGGAGTCTTGAGACATGGCACCTACCGGTACAAAGCAGCAGGTATATGCGTCCTTTCGCCGTCTCTTCCTCTCTCTCTCTCTCTCCTTCCCCCCTCTCTCTCTCACACACACTCCTCGACTCTCTGTCCCTCCCTCTCTCTCTCTCTCCGTCTCTCTCTCTCACTCCGACCCCCGTCAGATGTAGGCAGGGAGGTGAGAGGACGACAGCATGGCAGTATGCAAAAGAAGGAAATCCCGCACTCCGGTGTCCAGACACATCACACGTTGTTGAGGGGGCCTGCAAGGCCACCCGATCGACGATTTACTCCCAGAAATCGGCGTCTGTGTATCCTTGGCTTGTATCCCACGCAGAATATACTGCATATATAATACACGCGTTCGGCAGCCCGTAGGCTCACAGTAGTCACAGGGAGAGAATGGTGTATTGAAGGGAAAAAAGCTACACACTGTGCATAAATCACCTCGTCCTCACATCGAGGCTCCCCGTTCAGTACGCGTGCGTGGTGGCCATGGCTCGTGCTACCACAGACGCTCTCTCTCTCTCTCTTGTGGTGTGTAGTATAGATCGAATCCCAGTCCAGCGCGCGTGCGTGTGTGCGTGCGTGTGGCTGTGAAGATGCGTGCGCGTTGCTGTGTGCTGTGGATGTTGCTGTAGCCGCCCGCCACCACCGCAGCTGTAGGCCTACTGTTAGTGATGCTGCTGCTGCTGCCGCCGCTGTAACCATCACTGAATGTTCAACGCTTGCTGGCTCGGTTGCAGCAGCAGAGAGAGAGAGAGAGAGACCGGCGACAGAGGTTGAAAGCGAGCCGCTTCATCGCAAACCATTGCACCTTCGGGGAAGGTGTCAACGGGGATTCGGTTGACGACTGTTATGCTCTCAAGGGAGGCGGGGAGGGAGAGGGGCATGGAGGACGGTGGGGGGGGGGGGGGGGGGCACACCAAGCCGTAGAGGGACAGGTTCTGAAGCCCCTCCCCCTCCCCCCCCCCCTCCTCCCTTTCGCGACTGATTCCATCCATTGGCACATTTACTGACCTGTGAACCCAAAGGAGGTTACGGTCGGTAGGCTTCCGGGAGGCCCCATTACGTCACCGGGTCGATGGCGGTATCTGTGTCATCGACCTACTAGGCCGCTATTGGTTAGAATGACAAGCGGTCGGCTACGGACTAAAGGCCGCACCATCCCGTGTGTTCGACCATAGTCGGAAACTGAACTGGCGACAAATCTTCTTCAGGGGTCTGGCCCGGGCCTTATGCTTGGAGACAGATACCATAGGACTGTGACGTTAGCCTGTCCAAGACTAGTACAGTAATACCTCAATACTGCCTGCTCTCGAACTACGTCCTAGTCTCTCTCCGTGAATCAGGACGGCTCTGGCGCATGAAAATTTTTTTAATGACTAGAGTAGTCTGTGACTTAGCTGTACATAGTCTCAGACTTATTACATCGCGACTCTCATCAGCGTGCATTGCCGTTATATTAGTCCCTAAAATAGTCGTAAACTTGCCTTAGTCTCCGTTCATGCATCTCGTATTCATCCTTTGGTATCAGCCTGGTCCCGTATGTAGAACTCGAGGTTAATTTAACCCACGGCTACGGGCCTAACCCAGACTAGGACAAGAGAAACCCCAAAACAAAATTAAATGAAAAAGGAAGCGAAGAAAGGAAGAAAAAAATCCTTCTATAACAGCTTAGGCACCTTGCTGGAATGGGCCCCCTTTTTGATTTTAAAGGGGGGGGGGGGACAACAGACAGCACCCACCCACCCACATCCCTAGAGCTAGTTTAGTTCCAGGTTAGACTCTAACCCAAGGCTAAAAGCCCTAACCTCGACTATTACATACGAGCCCTGGTCAAGCTAGTCTCGGGCCTACCGTGCGTCGTAGCGTCTCTTCGTGCATCAGACCCAAGTTTGTCTCTTTTTTTTTTCCCGCATGCCGGTAAGGTGTGCTGAGTCAGTACCACACGCGGCACATGTATACAGGTTAAAAAATAAATTAATTAATCAATCAATTGAAAAAAGGGAGGGGGGGGGGCTGGAGACATCTTTCTGCTGTCCCAGCAGCAAAGGGGAACAGAAGTAATACGAATCTACTGAATGCAATAAAAACGGCTGATTTCCATGTAGGTGTCGCAGCTCTATTTTTTTCTTGGTTTTATTCTTGTTGTTTATTGTTTGTTTGTTTGTTGTTGTTGTTGTTGTTGTTGTTTTTATTTTGTTATTGTTGTTGGTTTTTGTTTGTTTAGTTTTTGTTTGTTTAGTTTTTGTTTTTTGTTTTGTTTGTTGTTGTTTTTTGGTGTGTGTGTGGGGGGGGGGGTTGTGGCTGGGTGTATTCTTGTTTTTGTTTTGTTTTTTAGTGGTTGTTTTAGTTTACCTGTTTTGCTTTTGTTTTGTTTTTGTTTACTTTGTTTCTTTTTGTATTTTGGATTTGGGGGTTTTTTGGTTTTTGTTTGTTGTTGTTATTTTGTTGTTTATCTTTATTATTTTTTTGGGGGGTGGGGGTTGTTGTTATTGTTTTTTTTAAGGGGTGTTGTTTTTGCTTGTTTTGTTGTTTAGTTGTTTTTGGTTTTTGGTTGGTTTGTTTGTTATGGGGGTCTTTGTTTTGTTTTGTTTATGTGTTTTTGTTTGTTTGTTATTGTTCCGGGAGGGTGGGGGGGCTCGGGTTCCGGGGGGGTGGGGGGGGGGGGGGGGCTCGACTGCGGTTAGGTGTTTATTCGTTGTCGTTCTTTTCATTCATTGGCCGTCGACAGCACACACACACACACACACACACACACACACACACACACACACACACACACACACACACACACACACACACACATCCCTGCAAAGCCAAGTGGGATACATTCTAATGGAACGAGGAAGTTCCGTCATCCTGATATATCCACTGTTTGTTTACGACACCCCGATATCCGGGAATATGGTTCTTCCTCTCCTCCCCCCCCCCCCAACCCCATCTTCTACCATTACAATTAACACTGACCTGTGACGTACTCATAGTGAAGAGGTATTGTTTGTGACACTGGAAATACTTTACTCCTAGGTGGTATTGCATATACATGCATGTATATGTTTGCTCGGAACTGAGAACGTTTGCAAGTATTGTTTGTGACTCTTGAAATTCTTCACTCCCAGTTGGCCTCTGTCGCTGTTCTCTCGGGGAGCCGGGGTGGCTGAATGGTAGAGCGTTGGACTTCTAATGCTCGGGTCGTGAGTTGAGTTCGTATCCCGGCTGGAGCCAAATATTTGTGCTGGCTTTTTCATCGTTGCCCCGTCTTTGATATCACCCGTATGTGGTGGAAAAGGACGTTAAACCCCAAAACACCCACCCACCCGCTGTTCTCTCGTAAGCCGGTCAGTTTGCACGCCAGAAACTCTGAATGAGCGAGATACCTTTAGTGCCGGTACGCCTGAAATGGGCGAGACTGATATCCGACCTAGCCTCTTCAGACAAACGTAAAAAAACTTGGTGTGCGGGTGGAATATCTCGGGAGAAAATTAGCTGTACGGAAGCGACACTTCATGGTTTACGGAGACGGTGTTCCACTATCGTGAGCATTTCTGAGGTTTTTTGTCACCAGCCGGCGCTGCAAAATTAATCACATAACATATACTTCATGCATTAGCAGGTCTGTCTGTACTTCATGACAGACAATATCTAAACTGTGCTTGAGGCTGTCCAGACCGACTGACCTAACTGTACAGTCGTGTTGTTTGTCCTGATAATGCGTTAAGTCTAAACGAAAAGCTCAGGAATGCTCCCTGTAGTGGCACATAAACCAGGCTATCTTCTCCGTGTACCATGAAGCATCGCCCATCCGTACACCTAATTTTCCGCTGGGGTATTCCATCCGTACACCAAGTTCCTAGCCCGTTGTTGTTGTTGCTATTGTTGTTGTTGTTGCTGCTGTTGTTGTTGTTGTTGTTGTGTTTATTGCTGTTGTTGCTGCTGTTGTTGGTGTTATGTAGTTTTGTTTGTTTGGACAGACGGACAGACAGACAGGCAGGCAGGCAGACAGACAGACAGACAGACGGACGGACGGACGGACGGACGGACGGACGGACGGACGGACGGACGGACAGACAGACAGACAGACAGACAGACAGACGGACGGACGGACGGACGGACAAACAGACAGGCAGGCAGACAGACAGGCAGGCAGGCAGACGGACGGACGGACGGACGGACGGACGGACTGACGGAGGCATGTTATTGAAAGACAACGCTAAAGGTAAAAGAAACAGTTTGTTTGTTTGTTTGTTTGTTTGTTTGTTTGTTTGTTTGTTTGTTCAGACAGACAGACAGACAGACAGACGGACGCATAGACACGGGCATG
Source organism: Batillaria attramentaria (assembly GCA_018292915.2). Classification (NCBI taxonomy): domain Eukaryota; kingdom Metazoa; phylum Mollusca; class Gastropoda; family Batillariidae; genus Batillaria; species Batillaria attramentaria. The sequence continues at coordinate 2,383,555 of JACVVK020000002.1, forward strand.
TTATTGAAAGACAACGCTAAAGGTAAAAGACACAGTTTGGCATGCACCAGTCTTGATTACTTCACCGTTGTCCAAATCGTACATCCGCAAACATCGGCTGCACAAGCCCACAGCAGTCTGTTGTTGTTTTTGTTGTTGTTGTTGGTGGTGGTGGTGGTGGTGGTGGTGGTGGCGGAGGTGTTTTTTTTTTCCAGCCAGGCTGTCAGTATGTTCATCCATAGGCCAAGGTCAAGCGGTCGCCGCAGTGCAACGTTCAGTGCGGTGCTAACAGTGACCAGCAATGTTGAACACTGTGGTGGTCTTGTCAGGGACTGCCTGTCCCTCGGCACAAAACTCCGACCTTCAGTTGACAACAACAACACAAAAAAGACGACAGCAAAGTAAGTGTTACATGTACATGCATTCTCACGTGACAGGACAATTTTAACAGAGCAGGCCAAAAACTGGCGATCACTGACACGTCGCTCAGTCCTTACAAGACTGGGGTCGGGGTTTTCAATTGATTTATTTGCTTGTTTTTGTTTTGTTTCGTTTTCTGGGTTGTTTGTTTGTTTGTTTGTTTGTTTGTTTGTTTGTTTGTTTGTTTGTTTGTTTGTTTGTTTGTTTGTTTTGGCTTGTTTGTTCAAACACTTTTGAAACTTTAACATTACGGATCACACCAACCCTTTTTTTTTCCTCGACCGTCTCTCTCTCTCTCTCTCTCTCTCTCTCTCTCTCTCTCTCTCTCTCTCTCTCTCTCTCTCTCTCGGGGAGCCGGGACAGCCGAATGGTAGAGCGTTGGATTTTTAATGTTCGGGTCGTGAGTTCGAATCCCGGCTGGAGCCAAATATTTGTGCTGGCCTTTTCCTCGTTGTCCTGTCTTTGATATCACCCACACGTGGTGGAAAAAGGATGTTAAACACCTAAAAACCCACCCACCCTCTCTCTCTCTCTCTCTCTCTCTCTCTCTCTCTCTCTCTCTCCACAGCGCGCAACGGACAATCATTTCAAACTCTTCTTGTGACTCCACCTGACCAACCACACCACGCATCCAGTTGCTCTTTCCCTCTCTAGTGGCAGATGGCGTACTCTGTACATACTGACATCTGAGTACAATACATTAACAGTAACAACGGTACATTAACGTTCCACGTGAACCCATCAAACCAGAGAGACCAACAATTTTATGGCAGTGACAGGTGCGTGCATAGAGCGGTGAGCAGGTGACAGCAGAAAGCATCCGCTCGTAAAAATCGATGTTGAGTGTATCGGGAAGTTTGAACGCAAATCATCCTGGTGGTACAGTCGACCTTCACTAAAGCCAAGGGGTCCCTACTTCATCCGAAAAAAATAAAGAAACCGAAAAATACACAATAAGATAAAATAATACAAAATAGATATAAAAAACAAGTAAACCCAAATAAATGAGACAAAAATACATCCAAATAAATGAGACAAAAATACTTTCAAATAAATGAGACAAAAATACATCCAAATAAATGAGACAAAAATACTTTCAAATAAATGAAACAAACATACATCCAAATAAATGAGACAAAAATAAATAAATAAATAAATAAATAAATAAATTAATAAATGCAACGAAATTTGACCGAGGTTCGCCGTACAAAGACACAAAAACTGCAGTGAAGTGTACTGAACGAAGGGAGCTAACTGTCACTGACCTGCTCTGTGTCTCGCCAGAAAACGCCGTTGCCGCCCTTAGTTTCCAGATGTCCGCATACAGGAGATGCACGATAAGTGTGTCGGATTTTTCGTAGTGCACGCTCATCTCTGACAGGTCCCCAATGTCACTGCGCGTGCTGAAAAGGTGCGTCACAGTGGTTCCCGCGTGCACGATCTCGTTTGACCTGAGACAAACGACAATGGCTAGTTGTTTAGTAGATGGACTGACAGGAAAGACAACAAAAGACTGGTCGGGTCCAGGCCGGTCAGCCACGATCGACCTGACGTAGACTGGAAATACCCACAGGAAAATTACTGACTTGAGGGCAAATAAGCCTTCGGACTATGAAATAAATAATATATATTTTCAACAACAACAACAACAACAAAAAATTCTGGCGTAAAACCAACGCCCAGTAGTCGAATGAAAAGAGACGAGACTAGTCTTAGAAGGTTTGGCTGTAGTCTAAGACTTATAGGTCTCCAATCTTTCTCTTTTTTTAAGAGCCTCAAACGTGGGTTTTGTGTGTGTGTGTGTGTGTGTGTGTGTGTGTGTGTGTGTGTGTCACGGTGTGTGTGTGTGTGTGTCACGGTGTGTGTGTGTGTGTGTGTGTGTGTGTGTGTGTGTGTGTGTGTGTGTGTGTGTGTGTGTGTGTGTGTGTGTGTGTGTGTGTGTTTAAACTGCGACTCCTGCGACTGTGCATAATGCGGGCAACAACAACAACAACAACAAAACCCAAACACCCACCTCAGTGCCCACTAAATTTCCCAGTAAAGGGGAAATACAAATAATTATACCATTACATGTACCACTATCTCTCACGCACGAGAAATACTTTAAAATGTGCTTATTTTGGTGGTTGAAGTCTCATGCGGTAAAGAAACAAAAACAGGATTCCCGAATTTCCTAGTGATGCGACAAAAGAGGTTTATGTATACCGATACAAATATCCCTAGACGTACGTACTGTGTAAGGGGTATGGCCTCAGAGTGTCCCCTGGATCCGGTCAGCTGAACTGTGACGATGCCATCGACGGCATTCTCTGACGTCAGGCTGATTTTGTAGTGGTAGGCTACACACACACACACACACACACACACACACACACACACACACACACACACACACACACACACACACACACACACACACACCGGTACAACCAGCAGCAGTATATGTATACGTATGTACATAAGATCCACCAAAATGGAGGCTCAGCAAGCATTGTTGTTGTTTTGTCTTGTTCGGTTCGGCTCGGCTCCGTTCTGTTCTGTTCTGTTCTGGGCCCGTATGTAAAACTCGAGGTTAATTTAACCCACGGCTACGGGCCTAACCCAGACTGACTAGGAGAAAAGAAACCCCAAAACAAAATTAAATGGAAAAGGAAGCGAAGAAAAAAATAATAAAAAAGACTAAAAATCCTTTTATAACAGAACAGGCACCTTGCTGGGATGGACCCGCTTCCTGAATAAAAAAAAAATTTAAAAAAAAAAACAGTTTAGCTCGAGGTAAGACTCTAACCCGGGAATTTACTCCCTAACCCCGACTTTTACATGCGGGCCCTGTTCTGTTCTGTTCTGTTCTGATCTGGCCGGGCTGGTATGGTTTGGTTTAGTTTGGTCAGTTTCGCTTCGGGTGTTGGTTTGTGAGCAGCTTCGTTGTTGTGTTGGTTTTGTTGTTGTTTTTGTTTTCAGCATCGATCTTTGTTGTTGTTGTATGTGCTGTTTTAACTGTAAACTTGTCTGACAATCTAATTTCACCGGAATCCTGGTACACCACTACAACCACAGATTATGTAGTATAATTATAATAATAATATTGAGTATTGTATAGGCGCTTTACCCAATTTCATGAATCGGCTCAAAGCGCCGCGAACTGAACCCAACACGCACGCTCACGTGAATCACACGCATTCTCTCACACACTGGACATTAACACATTACAATCACGTGGTGCGAAGGGTCAGCTCAGCTATTTAAATTTCGGAATTTAGAATTGTATTTATTTTTCAAATTAGGTGGGCTGAACATTTCCAAAGAAGAAAGGGGAGGAAGCCGGAGTACCCGGAGTGAACCCCCGACGATCGGCCCGAATGAACGGTTCCACATACGAGAAGGAAAAATTCTTTGCCCCGAGTGGGACTCGAACCCCCGACCTTTCGCACTGGTGACGTCTCTTAACCACTAGACCACCGACCGCCCCATAGAAGAGGTTTAATGACGTTCATACTGAAAACATCACTAACGAGATAAACCGTAAGAAGTATTCTCTCATTAGTGCGTGGCGCTTCTGCGCCATAGGCAGAGAGCTAGCCGCGGACAAAGAGTACTAACAGAGGTACGGCGAAGAACGCATGAGTCCATACAAAGCATTCTACCTACAAATAAACCAGTACAAACATCCGCAATTGTCACACTAGCTCAGACCTGTGTGGGCGGACAGCTTTGCGGGTTTAATGGTCCTTCTGCTGCTGGTCTAGTTGCTGGTGGTGTTCAGGTTTTAATCGTCAATGGTAAAGGGTCTGAATGCTCCGCAATGCACGGCGCTTCTAAAGGCGATTTTCATCAAATGAAGGTTCACTATCAGGTTATGCGGATGCAAGCAAACACATGATACACGATGTAGGGAATGTTTTCGCTGTGTCGCTCCCGTGTGTGTGTGTGTGTGTGTGTGTGTGTGTGTGTGTGTGTGTGTGTGTAAGAATAAGTTTTATTTATGACTGAGTGTGTGTTTGTGAGTGGTTTTATATTTTCAAAAGCGTGACTGCTTTGGACTTATACGGATGTGTTTGTCTGTTTGTGGGTGTGTGTGCACTTGTGTGCAAGATTTACTTGTGTGCCTGACTGAGGCTTCTGTTCGTGCAAGTTTTATTTGATATTATTATGTCTTCTTATTATTTTTATGGTGGCCTATAATTTCCCTTCTAGGATTCATAAAGTAATTTGAATTTGAATTTGAAACTCTCGGTTGTAAATTTTCCATTTAGTCTTAGAGACTTACAGCAGAAAGATGGAGACTTTTGGGTCCTCAGATACAGCGAGCCACGGCCAGCCATCTCGTCGGCATGGTAACCAAGACGCGAGCACCCGTTGCCCGTGCACGTGAGGCAGTTGCCTCTGTTGAACTCGTCCGCGCTGGCGCAGGGGTAGGCCATAAAGGGGCAGGGGGTGTTGATGGACTCGGTGAAGAGGTCGATGGCACGTAGATGACTACAGGCTACTGCTCCTTCGGCCGCTGAAACGTACGCAGGGACATTAATTTTTTTGCAGTTCTTGCTAAAGATATTACTCCTGATTTGTGTTGCTGAGCGCCGGGTGGTAGATATTGTTTTCACTGAAGGAACACACACGCGCGCGCGCGCGCGCGCACACACACACACACACACACACACACACACACACACACACACACATACACACACACACACACACTCGCCGACACACATGGGCACCCAGGTGGCGATTAGATGCCCTTACAGGACTTCGTGTGTGTGTGTGTGTGCGTGCGTGCGTGCGTGCGTGCGTGCGTGCGTGCGTGCGTGCGTGCGTGCGTGCGTGCGTGTGTGTGTGTGTGGCACGTGTGCGCTGAAAATTATCCAGCGTGGTTTCAGATGGGGAAGAGCGGTGGTTTAATAGGTATAGCGCGTCGGACCTAACCGCTGCGCTACTGAACGGCCGTCACCGCTGTCACAGAGGAACGTGGGTCAAGCCTAGGTGGAGCTTGTGGTAGGCGACACCGACTTTTCCTGGCTACCGGGCTGCGCATCGGGGGTTTCTCTCCGGGTAATCCGGCTTTTCTCCGCCAGCAAAACTTAAAAACAGGTTTCAGTTCTAGGCCTGCTCACATACGGTTCCGTCGTTGCTGGGCGATTTCAAGTATTGAGACATGCTATCGTAGAATCCTTGTTACTTGTGTATCGCGACATTTGTTGAAAGATGTCTGGGCCCGCATGTAAAAGTCGAGGTTAGGGATTTTAACCCCGGGTTAAAGTCTAACCTCGAACTAAACTAGCTCTAGGGTTAAATTTTCTGTTGTTTTTATTTTAATCAGGAAGCGGGTCCATTCCACCATGGTGCCTAAGCCGTTATAGAAGGAATTTTTTTCTTCCTTTCCTCGCTTCCTTTTTCTATTTCATTTTGTTTTGGGGTTTCTTTTGTCCTAGTCTGGGTTAGGCTCGTAGCCGTGGGTTAAATTAACCTCGAGTTTTACATGCGGGTCTAGAACTACACTGGCAGTGAAATGTCTGGATATTTACCGTAAACCCCCACGGCGGCAGCGTTCCAAACAGTGTGAGCGAGCTTGCTGATGAGGTCCTGGTCACACCCGGGCTGGTTACTTCCGCCGTTAGGGTAGAAGTCCACGTGACCCATGGCACCAGCTGCTCCCATCCCCAACACGAGCAGCGATGACGCGTCAGTGTGAATGACGTCAACGAACGCAGCGTCAGAGGGGTCCAGCCGTACTTGAGGGGGAGTGCCGTCGAAGTACGGACTCGGTGGGTCCAAGCCTAAAAACGCACACATATTGTTGTTGTTGTTGTTGTTGGCTGTGGCGTAGCCGATATAGCTTTTTTGATACGACCTGGTAGACCGTTGGTCTTTATGTTGTTGGCTGTGGCGTAGCCAATATAGCGTTTTTGGTACGACCTGGTAGACCGTTGGTCTTTATGTTGTTGGCTGTGGCGTAGCCAATATAGCGTTTTTGGTACGACCTGGTAGACCGTTGGTCTTTATGTTGTTGGCTGTGGCGTAGCCAATATAGCGTTTTTGGTACGACCTGGTAGACCGTTGGTCTTTATGTTGTTGGCTGTGGCGTAGCCAATATAGCGTTTTTGGTACGACCTGGTAGACCGTTGGTCTTTATGTTGTTGGCTGTGGCGTAGCCAATATAGCGTTTTTGGTAGGACCTGGTAGACCGTTGGTCTTTATGTTGTTGGCTGTGGCGTAGTCGATATAGCGTTTTTTTGTGGGTGTTTTTTTTTTTTTTTTTGTACGACCTGGTAGACCGTTGGTCTTTCAACGCTCGGATCGTGAGCTCGATTCCCGCTGGCTCTTCCGTTGTCCCATCGTTGATGTCACCCTTACGAGGTGAGAAATGACGTAAACCCGCCTCACCCTTTACCCCTTATCAACTACCACGCAACGAAGCAACCAACAGCCTACGCTAAATCTGTCCTTGTACCTGTGATACGACCGAGGCCCGAGACTCTCTCCCCTGCATAGCCAGCGGCGTGCGCTCCTAGACTGTGTCCGATGATGTGCACCCTGTCGTACGTGATGTCAAAACGCTGCACCAGGAACTGCAACAGCTGCGCTATCTGGGCCCCCACCACTCGCGCGTTGGCAGCAGCCTGCCCGTACGGGAGCACTGCGCCTCCCGTCCAGTCGACAACGATGACGTTCATGTCTCCCTGAAAATGGTCAAAAACCAACTCGGCTTGCTCGTACAACTGAGAGTCCACAACTTGTAATTGTCCACTATCAGGATTTGAGGGGAGAAACAAACAAAGAAGTAAACAAACAAAGGGAAAGAAAAATTAACCCTTTCGCTGCCGCCGTCGCAGCATTTCTTGAATCGCACCAGTAGCCCCTCTGTCAAATTAGTTAAACATGGTAAATCCAGACTTTCCAGTAGTTGTGGGGGAAAAAAAGTTCTCTCGGTGCAGTATAAGTTTTGATCCTGTCTGCAGCAGGCTGACATGAAGAGATGCTATCCCTGAGTGAACGCGTCTGGCAGTGAAATTGTTAAAATAAACTACGTATATATATATATGTAAAAAATAAAAATAAAAATACACATAAAACCACACTGAGCGCTCCAGTAGTGTAACAACAGTCGTAGAATTTGAATGGTCGACCGCTCGCGCAAAGTGTAAACAATACTGTATGGCATTAAGAGTTGTATGAATTCTCAAGATGTAGGATTTCGAGCGTACAGGCGCACTTACGAGCGAAACTGTTCCAAAACATAAGCTGGCTTTTAATAAAGTCACTGCAAACTCATGCTCAAGCTCCGCGTGTAGAAGTCGAGGTTAGGGATTTTAGCCGCGCGTTAGAGTCTAACCTCGAACTAAACTAGCTCTAGGGTTAAATTTTCTGTTGTTTTTTTGTTTTAAATCAGGAAGCGGGTCCATTCCAGCAAGATGCCTAAGCCGTTATAGAAGGATTTATTTCTTCCTTTCTTCGCCTCCTTTTTTATATAATTTTGTTTGATGTTTTGTTTTGTTTTGTTTTTGCTTTTGGGTTGTTTTTTCTTTTGTCCTAGTCTGGGTTAGGCCTGTAGCCGTTGGTTAAATTAACCTCGACTTTTGCATACGGGCCCTGGTTTTATAACGGTCTCCGAAGCGTTGACAACTCGGCAGCTGTGACAGAGTTGCCTACATCATACACAGTCGCGCAGTTCATAAAAAATAAATCTTTAAAAAAAAAAAAACAACTGTTTACGGCTTTTTGTTGAGATTGCAGACCTTTCACGGAGTATTTTTTATCGGCTAAGCAAGCTGCACTTCCGTGACCGTCCCCCGTAGTGTAGCGGTTAGCACTTCAGACCAGGAGACCCAGCCGAGGCAAGCGGTATTTTTCCTACCTAGATCGGTTCCTACCTAGAGCGGGTGTGCTAGGGGCGCAATGGGGAGGCTGTTGCCACACAGCCGAGATTCCCACTTCACGGGTGCGACTTTAGGGCTGCTTCCCTTATGTCTTATGATGTGGATGATTACACGGCCGGCACCGCAGGTGCCGTAGTTCAGCCGGGATATTTATGACAGGAAGCGTGGAATGAGGCCCTGTCCCGGAGTCCCAAACCACACAGACCTCCACAGCATCATCTTAACATCATCCTGATCTCCATCATCATGCATAATAAATATTGCCCCCAGCTTCCGAGCCCTCCGTGGATTCCACCCATGACCTGGGAGGAACACCACTGGAGCTGGCGAAGAGTTGGGGGGAAAAATAAATAAATAAACGCTACACTTATGTGCTGGTCAGGTTCTTGACCTGGGCCCGCATGTAAAAGTCGGGGTTAGGGAGTTTAGCCCCGGGTTAGAGTCTAACCTCGAACTAAACTAGCTCTAGGGTTATTTTTTTTTTCTAAATCACTGAGGAAGCGGGTCCATTCCAGCAAGGTGCTTATGCCGTCATAGAAGGAATTTTGTCTTTCTTTCTTCGCTTCCTTTTTTATTTAAATTTGTTTTGGGGTTTCTTTTGTCCTCGTCCGGGTTAGGCCCGTAGCAGTGGGTTAAATTAACCTCGAGTTTTACATACGGGACCTGCAGTCCCCGTGCTTACATGGCTTCCTAGAACTGCCAGAAACAAATGAAGCCCCTATATGAGCAACGTACTCACGTGCTTGAGCAGCTCGCGCACCATGTCGTGGAGCCATTGTTCGCGCGAACTCTGAAGAAAGCCGTGCACAATGACCTTGGTCTCTGTAAAACCGCTGAAGTGAGTCCCGTTAGCTGGGTCAGGGTCAGTCACTGTCAGTGTCTCCACTGTAGAAGAGTTCCTGCAGACGGACGAAGTCAGTTTCAAAACTGTGAGTGAGTTGGGACGGATTTGTTCACTGCGCCATAGGGGTACCAAACTTAACGCTCCCACAGTTGTGTCCCTCTAATTGCTGCCACTTCATCGTTTACACAAGCGCATGCTACATGTACCAGCCCTGTCTTTCTCCGCTAATGTCCTCTACAAAAGCTAAAATGGTGACTGTCTTACAGTTCAGCCGACAGGGTACGTCGAGTACTATGTTGATAAAAAAACGTATGAGCTTCTCAAACCACTTCCTCCTTTGTTCAACAAAACCGGTAATGATTCGAGATTACTGCCTGCGTGAGTTGTCCCTCGTGCATACACAGACCTGCAGCATGCATGCATTTTTCGCCGCAGCTTTGTGCTCTGCCACGAAAAATGCTTGTTGTGGCAAGGGAGACAACTCATGCAGGCAATAATCTCGAAATAGGCTGAGAATGTACTGTGCTGGTGAACGCGACATTTTTCACCGCTTCTGTGCACACTATGAAATAACACGGAGACCTCAAAGTTGATCGCAACTCTCCACTTTCCTTGTCACCGAGTATTTTTTTTTTTTTCCTTCTTAGGTATCACTTAGCTCGGCTCGGTCTCGGTTAGCCCGACTTGGCCGCCGTCGTAGGGGACTAGAGTTATCGACGGACCCGGAACAGGGTTGACTCTACCTCGGAATTGTACATGCCTGCTGGTTCTTGCAAACAAATGATTCTTTCGGCTAGTTTACTTTATAACTGAAACTGCGTGCAGCCATAACGACATTAGCCAGAAACACACTTGACTTACGGACACATGTCAAGTTCCTGTTGTATTGTAAACCGACTAGTCTAACTAGTTTACACTGTTCCGGATGGCTTGGGGAGCCGGGATAGCCGAATGGTAGAGCGTTGGACTCTCAATGCTCGGGTCGTGAGTTGGCCGGAATGCCGACTGGGGCTAAATAATTATTTGTGCTGGCCTTTTTTCTCGTTGCCCCGTCTTTGATATCACCAACGCGTGGTGGAAAAGGACGTTAAACTCCCTAACACCTACCTACCGATCTGGATGGCTCACCTGGTGTACAGAAGGAACTTTGTGCCGATGGCCTTCAGGTCGCCTGGCAGATAGTTCTCCGCTCGCTCGCTGCTGTGAAACGGGGGCCTGTTGTTGAAACAGCCAAGCTCCTGATAACATTTCTCCTGTGTCTGATCAGGTTCCACCAGAAACCCTGTTCAGTGTGGCATCGATGGTGATTAATAATAATAATAATAATAATAAAATGTTCTTATATAGCGCAGACAATCTGCCCAAGAGAGCACTCAGTGCGCGCTACACACACACACACACACACACACACACACATTGTTACATTGTTACATCCGTCAATGGCTTTTTCCCGTCCTATCCCTCATTTGTCTGGTGTTACTTTTTTTTTTTCAAGCAGTGCAGACACGTCCTGATTAGCCCATTTTGTAGGTAGAGGGACATTTAAGCAACTATACCTGCACCCCTTCCCTTGGTATGACACGTCTTATGATGTGGATGATTACACGGCCGGCACCGCAGGTGCCGTAGTTCCCGGGCCTGGTTAAAGCCGGGATATTTATGACAGGAAGAGTGGAATGCGACCCTGTCCCGCAATCCCAAACCACACGGACTTCCATAGCATTATCTGACCATCATCCTCATCTCCATCATCATGCATAATAAAAATTGCCCCAGCTTCCGAGCCCTCCGTGGATTTACCCATTACCAGGGAGGAACACCACTGGAGCCGACAAAGAGTTGTGGCAGCAAAACAGAAAGAAAAAAAACCTATTCGTGCACTCCCCCGTCCTGTCCCGGCAAAAAAAAAAAAAAAAAAAAAATCCAGAGAGAGAGAGAGAGAGAGAGAGAGAGCCTTGCATTTCGGCATGCCTTTACTGCTTACCTATGAACACTCTTTTTTTCTTTTTTTTTCACTTACCACAGGACAAGGAAGCAAAGAAAAGAACCGCTGATGTGACGATTAGTTGTTGATGTGTCATGGTTTTTGTCCGTTCCATCCCGGCCGCATTTACAGAACTTAGGTGCATTGTTATTATCAAATGTTGGAACTAGCCTCACGCACAGCGTCTTAGAATGAATGTGTGTAGTTGACGGCTATAAGGACTTTGTGTAACTGAAAGTGAATGAGAAATGAAACGAGCGTACAGTGGTTGGTGTACTGAGTGAGCCCTCCGATAAAGAAAGTCCGCAAGATCATGACGAATACGTACAGCAGCGCATATGGGTAATAACCGACATCCTTGTTTCCTTTGGGACATTTACATACCTCTCTACCAACTTTAATGTTTCTGGTCTTTGCGGCTACTGAGAAAATTAATTTTCACGGTTGAATCATTACTTTATGGTTTCGCGCTTTTATCAAAAACTCCGTAACCCTACAATAATAAAATAATAATAATAATAAAAATAATAATAATTATTAGCGGATTAATATAGGCGCTTTATCCCAAATATTCGACTCAAAGCGCCACGAGCTAAACCCAACACGCACGCTCAAGTGAATCACACGCATTCTCTCACACCCTGGACATGAACACATTACAATCACGTGGTGCGAAGGGTTAGCGCAGCTGTTTAAGTTTCGGAATTTTAGAATTGTATTTTTTTCCTAAATTTTGTGGGCCGAACATTTGCAAAGCAGAGGGAGAGGAAGCCGGAATACCCGGAGAACCCCCGACGGTCGGCCCGAATGAATGGTGTCACACACGACTCGAGAAAGAAAAAATTCTTCGCCCCAAGTGGGACTCGAACCTGACCTCTCGCATTGGTGATAAAGTCTTAACCACTAGACCACCGACCACCCCAGATCGTTCAAAAGGATCGATGTGCCTGTACAATGTTCTACCGATGCACAATGAATGGCCCATGTGTCACTGCAGAGGAAAAAGCCCGAAGTTTGACTATAACCCTACGACCTTAGGCCCGATGCACACGAGCGTCGGCGTCAGCACCATGAAGCAAGCAGCGAAGGCTGTCTCGCATCATACGCCTCGCGTGAGCGCGCGGTGTGCGCCGTTTGCATGCACACTTGGCTTCGGCGTCATTCGCCTGCACGGCCTGTTCGCTGAGCCCACACTGCACGCGCTGACCCACACTGCTTTCTGATTGGCTGAAACCAAGTCTGCAGCGCGGCGTCAGCAGCAGAAATAGGACATGTTCTATACGCGGCGTCAAAGGATTCCGCCGCCTGGCATCATTGATGCCTTTGCCTGTCGCCAGGCGCCGATGTCATGCACACGTGGCGGCGCCTTGAAACTGTCGCCGGGAGTCAGATCCGCCGCTCGGCATCATGACGCTGACGCTCGTGTGCATCGGGCCTTACCAGACAGACACCTGGGCCCGTATGTAAAACTAGAGGTTAATTTAACCCACGGCTACTGGCCTAACCCAGACTAGGACAAAAGACCCCCCCCCCCCCCAAAAAAAATAAATAAATAAATAAATAAATAAATAAATAAAAAAGGAAGCGAAGAAAGAAAGACAAAAATTCTTCCATAACGGCATAGGCACCTTGCTGGAATGGACCCGCTTCCTGATTTAAAACAAAACAAAACAAACAAAAAAAACCCAGAAAATTTAACCCTAGAGCTAGTTTAGTTTGAGGTTAGACTCTAACCCAGGGCTAAAGTCCCTAACCCCGACTTTTACATGCGGGCCCAGGGGAATACTGTTTCATGCAGTCACTCATAGGGGGGAGCAATACAAATGTGAGATTGTCACTTGTAAGTATTTGTCATGTTATACGCGTACACAGTGAATATTCTGTGTGTTGTTGGAAGACAATGCTTTGGAAATGTTCAGCCCACAAAATTTGAAAATAAATGTAATTCTTGATTCCAAAACTAGCTGAGCTGAGCTGACACTTCACACCACGTGAATGTAATGTGTTCGTGTCCACTGTGTGAGAGAATGCGTGTGATTCACGTGAGCGTGCGTGGTGGGTTCAGTTCGCGGCGCTTTGAGCCGATTCAAGAAATTGAGTACAGCGCCTATACAATACCCTATCATTATTTAAAATATATATATATATTATCATTATTATTAAAAATACAAAAGCACACTCACAAAGCACTTAACCTGCATTATTGTACTTTATTTCTAGAAAGACAACTTCCCAAACTGGTTACTGTACAGATTATGCGTGTACGAAAAGATAGGCTTCATCACGATCTAATCCCATGCCCATTTCGTATAATGCCGACGACCGCCTCGATCATCACAGCTTTGTGTGCTCTGGATTGGCTTCACCAAATATCTCGACCGGTGGGTTTTCCAGTGGTTCACCTTCGGGGACAGTGGCTGGTATCGATATTGATGCCTCTGAGAGTTGGCTGGCTCTTCGGGTTGTGACGTCTGGCTGCGCGCCCTTCGGGACTGTTGTTCCTTGTTCTGGGTTTGGGACATCTGGTTTCTGGATGTCTGGTTTGCCGACTTCTGGTTGTGGGACGTCTGATTTCGGGGAGTCTGGTATGAACACATCAGCCAGCTCCTCCTCATCCTCTTCGTATAAGGGTGCCGTGCTCTTCTGGGTTCGCTTCTCGTGTCTGTTAGGGGGAAAGATTATGGCAATCAGAAGAACTGTATACTGTTGTTTGGTGGGGGGAAAAAGGTTAAGCGCCATGGATCTAGACAGCAGTTAGGCCCGTTTTACTGTGTGACGGTAGAAGTGGTAATTGTGTGGAAAGTATGACAACCAGTGGATGAAGAAATTCGGGTGAAATGATTGTGGCAGAGACTCAAGACTAAAATGGTTTATGTTTGTCAGTGGACCACAAGAAGAGTTTGGATCGGGGGGCGGGGGGGGGGGGAGACCTGGTTGGTTGGTTGGTTTAACGACCGTTTCCGTCATATGAAAAGCGGAATGTTTTTGGTCCCCAACTGGGATTCGAACACACGACACAAGAACACACACGACACAAGAAAACACACACACACACACACACACACACACACACACACACACACACACACACACACACACGAGAGAGAGAGAGAGAGAGAGAGAGAGACGTAATCCGCTCAATGGTGCTTTTAGCTCTACAAGAAGAAAAACAAAAATGAGTCGGTAACACAACTGGTAGACCATATAACCCGCCATAGATTCAATGATACGGAATTTCCATCGCACACGGAACTCCTGCACCTGGCTTTTGGGGTCTTATCTTAATACTGTTCTGACCAGATGACCCTTGTTGACCACATAACAGTTCAACAACCTACATGTCGATAGGCCGGCACACCTCCAAGGCTAAATAATCATGCTTACGAAATTTCTCGAATGTGAAGCTCAATGCCAAAGGCTTTTCAATCCGTGACGTTGTTCCTTGACTAATCGTTCAGATACAGTTCCGCGATATTCTTTAATATAATGATAATACAATAATGAGGGTGGGTGGGTGTTTGAGAGTTTAACGTCCTTTTCCACCACGTGTGGGTGATATCAAAGGCAGGGCAACGAGAAAAAGGCCAGCACAAATATTTGGCCCCAGCCGGGATTCGAACTCACGACCCGAGCATTGAAAGTCCAACGGTCTACCATTCAAAGCGCCGCGAGCTGAACTCGGCACGCACGCTCACGTGAACCACACGCACTCTCTCACACACTGGACATAAACACATAACAATCACGTGCTGCGAAGGGTCAGCTCAGCTATTTAAGTCAGTTTCGGAATTTAGAATTGCATTCATTTTCAAATTTCGTGGGCTGAACATTTCCAAAGCAGAAAGTTACATTAAACAGCCAAACAGCATTTTTCTTTTACTTCCTATTACTTTCTTCTTCGTGTTTTTTTTTTTTTTTTTTTTCCATTTCTTGGGAGGGGGATGGGGGGATGGAGAGGGGCGGGGAACATGGCGGAGAGATACAAGGAAATATCGAGCCAAGCTGGTAGAGTGCAGGACCGTCAGTGCTCGGGTGTTGAGTTCGATTCACGGCTGGGGGGAGGAGGCGGGGGGAGGGGGGCTAACTTTGTGCGGCTTCTGCTTTGCTGTTCCGTCACTCTTTATACAGCGGGGAAGTCTCCATCCAACCAGGGGGAGCCGGGGTGGCCGAACGGTAGAGCGTTGGACTTCTAATGCTCGGGTCGTGAGTTTGTATCCCGGCTGGGGCCAAATATTTGTGCTGGCTTTTTCATCGTTGCCCCGTCTTTGATGTCACCCGTATGTGGTGGAAAAGGACGTTAAACCCCCAAACACCCACCCATCCAACCAGCCTACCAACGAACTAACCATGCAACCAACCAGCAACTGATCTCAACCATGGCCTTACTTGTAGCGGAAGTAGCGGAAAACGAGGGTCGAAGGCGTGGCCAGGAAGAGAGCAATCAGCATCAAGAACTTGATAACCAAGGGGCCGTATTTTCCTGTAGTCTCTGCAAACGAGCAAGCGAATAAAACGGTAGGCGACTGTCTGTCTATTCGGCTCACCCACAGATTTTTTTTTTTTTTTTAAATGGGCCAATGCTATCAGATTTATGTCCTCAGATCGTTCTGAACTGTTGCCATGATATCTACATATATAATCACATCACTTAGACCTCGGTCACAACCGGCCGCACGATTTTTTTATGCTTGCGATCTCCACGAAATGTCTGCGGCCTGCGGCTTCTACGATCTGAAAAAAAAAATTAAGGTTGCAAATCGTGCGTACGATATACGTGCGATGGCGTACGTTCCCCGCAAGTCTCGCACGGGTAACGTCTTGCGATTTCAGTTGGTCAAAAATCGTACGACGGCCGTACGTTGTCCTCGCAGTTATCGTACGGAGGTCGTACGCCTTCGTACAACGTTCGTGCGATGTTGACGATGTTTGCACGGGCTATACGGGTATCGTGCGTGCGCCGTACGGCTATCGTAAGTGCTCTGTACGCGTGGTGTGCGTCGGTCGTTCGACGGCCATGGCCGACGCGCGTTTTTCATGCATATAGGGACCAGCCTACATATATACATGTAGTTTGTTTATGGAAAGAAGACATCAGAGGATTTGGATATTATTAACAGAGAGTTTGACAAACCTATGGACACGTACACAACTTGACAGACACTGACACAGCACTGCAACACTTCTACATTGCACACCAACATCCCCCGGGCCCGCACCTGGTCTTGCGTCAGCCTTGCGGAGCACTCACGGAGCACGTGCGTGCATCGTGGGAACATCGTACTACCGACTTGCGGTCTGTGATCACGTGCGGCCATCGTGCGGTCCTCGTGGGAAGCACGCAAGACAACCGTGCGTCACTTGTGCGTTCATCGTGCGGCCGCCGTGCGGCCATCGTGACCTATTTTTCTCGCCCGGAGAGGTCAAAGTCGTACGATGCACTTGCGGCAATCGTGTGTTGGCCGTGCAGTGGCCGTGCGGCCAACGCAAGTGTGTGTAAAAAATCGCAGGTGATCGTAGAGTTTGTTGATCATGTCGAAAACCGGCCGCAGCGCTCTGCGGCCTCCTTGCGACCTGGAAATTTCGCAGGACGCCCGTGCGCCGTTCGCAAGATTTGCCACGATTTTTGGCCGTAGGCCCGCCGTAGGAGCCCGTACGGCCGGTTGTGACCGTAGCTTTAGACATCTGGACAGTGACAGCGTCTGTAATGCTGGCACTGAGCCAACAGCAGCGTACTCGACCACACAAATAATAATAATAATAATAATAGGCATTTATAGGGCGCATTTCTTTGGAATAAACTCAATGCGCCATTGAGTAGTATAGCAACAATCGTAGAATTTGAATGTTCTACCGTTCGCGCAAAGTGTAAAGGACATGATGTCGCATTTAGAGCTGTACTAATCATCCAGATAGGGGATTTCGGCGTCAGTACAGGCGCACTCACGCGCGACACTGTTCCCAAACATAAGCTGGCTTAGCAAGGACGGAGTTAGCCCGTTGGATCGTTTAATATTCTAAGATTGCTAATGCTAGGCTTTAACAAAAGACAACTTTTGGTTCAGAACGGCTGCACGTGTACGCTCGAAATACTGATTCTACCTTGATGGTCAGTAGAGCTTTGGGCTATCTAAAGGCCTTTGCGCACGCTTATGTGCCTGCAAGCGAGCTCGCACTCTCCCCGAGTGGATTTTCTGTTCACATGCTTCCAGCGAGCACTGGGCGGACTGCGCTGCCGGCCTGGCGCTGAACAATACACAAAGCGCGGTCAGCGGCGGTTGGAAAAAAATTAATGGGACCGTGTTCTATCCACAGGTGTGGAGACGGCGTCCCTGGGCAGTGCCCCTGGCGAGCGGATTCAATTGGCTTGGAGTGTGTTTTACCGCTGGTAGGCGTGCAAAATCGTCACGTGTGACAGAGGTTTTAGCACGAAAAGAGACTAGGCTAGTCTCAGACATCACGTCGGGACTACAGACTTCAACATAAGTCAAGGACCACCTTGACAGACAGGTTTTATTCCGCACGAAAAGAGACTTGGCTAGTCTCAGGCATCACGTCGGGACTACAGACTTCAACATAAGTCAAGGGCCACCTTGACAGACAGGTTTTATTCCGCACGAAAAGAGACTAGGCTAGTCTCAGGCATCACGTCGGGATTACAGACTTCAACATAAGTCAAGGACCACCTTGACAGACAGGTTTTATTCCGCACGAAAAGAGACTAGGCTAGTCTCAGGCATCACGTCGGGATTACAGACTTCAACATAAGTCAAGGACCACCTTGACAGACAGGTCTAATTTTTTTAAGAATTCACAATTTTTTTGCCGTGAAAGTGTTAAAGGGTTAACAATGCACCCTGCAAAGCTTGCTGAAGCTGAAAAACCACCATGTGCTGCACGGACATCTTCCAGGAATTTTAGCCAAATTTGCAAGTGGTCCTTGACTTATGTTGAAGTCTGTATTATCAGCGTGGATTACCGTGTAGTCCCTGAAATAGTCGTAAACTCGTCTGAATCTCAAACTTCCCGATAATGCGCTACAAACTCTACTCTACAGAGTTTGTAGTATACGAACCAGCGCGGTGGAAGACACGATCAAAGCAGCGGAGAAAGATTTGTGATCTTACATCAGATTCTGTCGGAAAATGGGCCTTTAAAGTGCATGTATATCAGCAAATATATCATGTGCTTTTTGCTAGCTATACGTGTAATGCGGATTTGACGCTGCAAGGGTTTCAATCACATGCCGGTGCCAGATCTTTTTGTGCCTTGGATTCATACTCTCACAAAACTTGCCTGCAAGTGACGGCCCTGAGTACTGTGCGCTAGCGTTGGTGAAGTTGGCAAAATCAGTTATGTTCGAGGCATTTGAATTGTTGTCATCCCCCAAAGTAACTGTTGATAGAAAGAAGTTGTGTTTCAGCCCTCTCAGTGGTTAGGGAACAGTCTCTAGATAGGGGGAATAGAAAGACGAGTCAAATCATAGGTCTGGGCCCGTATGTAAAACTCGAGGTTAATTTAACCCACGGCTGAGGGGGTGGGTGGGTGGGTGTTTGGGGATTTAACGTCCTTTTCCACCACATAGGGTGATATCAAAGACGGGGCAACGATGAAAAAGCCAGCACAAATATTTGGCCCCAGCCGGGATCGAGCCCACGGCTAAGGGCCTAACCCAGACTAGGACAAAAGAAACCAAAAAAAACAAAATTTAATAAAAATGGAAGCGAAGAAAGAAAGATTTTAAAAAAAATCCTTCTATAGCGGCATAGGCGCCTTGCTGGAATGGACCCGCTTCCTGGTTTAAAACAGAAAACAACAGAAAATTTCACCCTAGAGCTAGTTTAGTTCGAGGTTAGACTCTAACCCGGGGCTAAACTCCCTAACCCCGACTTCTACATGCGGGCCCTGCAATCTCAACAAAAAGCCACAAACAATGTGTTTAAAAAAAAAGAAAAAAAAAACTTTTAAAAAACTGCGACTGTGCAAAATGCACAATGAACTCTGTCACAGTTACAGAGTCAAGAATAGCTGTAATCATAGACAGAATATGTTTGACATTTGCACGGCTGGTGATGAAAGGAACTGGGGAAGTAGTTTCCAGGAGTTGTAGCCCCTGAGGTGGATTTTTGTTTCTCTCCCTTTTTCAGGGGAGGAACACTCGTTGCGTTCGGGTTCAGCTTTCTTATATGGCGCGAAATTAAATATCGTTTACTGGTTTTGACTACGAAGTTTTGGGTTTTTTTTTTTTGGGGGGGGGGGGGTTGGTTGTTGTTGTTGCAGTTGTTGTTGTTTTGTTGTTGTTGTTTAAAATATACTGTTGAGTCCCTCCCTCCCTCCCCCCCCCCACCCCCTTTTCCTACTCTATAAACATCAGGTATAAATAATCCAGATATAACGAAGGAATGGAAGTGCTGTTCACAGGTCAGATGGGCCCTAATCCGAGATAGAGCCGGTATCAGGGTGGGTGGGTGGGTGTTTTGGAGTTTAACGTCCTTTTCCACCACATACGGGTGATATCAAAGACGGGGCAACGATGAAAAAGCCAGCACAAGTATCAGTTTGGCTCCAGCCGGGATACGAACTCACGACCCGCGCATTAGAAGTCAAACGCTCTACCATTCGGCCACCCCGGCTCCCCTAAAGCCGGTATCAAAGGCAGAAGGAAAGAACTGAACGTGAAACACGAAGTCACCAACTTGTGTGTTGTGATCCCACTGGTACGCTGAGGGTCACCATCACCATGCGGAGAAACACCGCCCATTGCAGCAAGCACAGCGCAGCCTGCTCCACGGACATCCATCTGAAGCCAACATTCTAGGAGAGAGAATTGTCAGAAGAAGGAAGCGTTTCAGTCAAGTTTAGCGCTGCTAAGGTTGTTGCTGTTGTTTTTTGTTTTGTTGTTTTCTGTGGTTTAGGTTGAGTTTTTTTGTTCTTGTACTTGTTTGTTTGTTTTGTTCTTTTGTTTGGTATAGTTTGGTTTGTTTTGCTCTTGTCTTTCTATGTTTGTTTTGTTGTTGTTTGTTTTGTGTGTGGTGTTTTTTGTTTGTTTGGGTTTTTTGTTTTGTTTTTTGTTTGGTTGTTGTTTTTTGTTGTTGTTGGGTTTTTTGGGTTTTTTTTTTTGTTTTTTTTTTTGTTTTTTTTGTTTTTTGTTTTTTTTTGGGGGGGGGGGGGTTGGTTTTGGGGTGTTGTTTTTTGTTTTGTTTTGTCTTTTGTTTTTAAGGGGGGGGGGGATTTTTGATGGTCCAGTTGGCTCTTTTGTAGTGTGGGAGAGCGGGCGGGGCGGGGGGAGGGGGGGGGGGAAGCCGGGTCGAGCGTCCCAGTTTCCCCCTGTGGAATAATCGCCCAACTGAACAATCTTCTCTCTCCTTCTCTCGCTCTCTCTCACTCTTGCTCCTGCTTTCTCTTTGTTTTTGTTTCGGCTGGGACAAACGAGACAGCCCGACAGAGACAGACATAGAAAAACAGACAGAGAGACAGAGTTGTGCTTTGTTGACATTAGTCCGTGTCCACGAACGACAGGGTAACCTGACCTGTGGTACATGTACTTACTGTCACATAACCGAACTATGTTCTTCCTCTCCCGCTATAGAGTTGGGCCCAGAGGGCGTAATTCAGTAACTCCGCGGTGTGACTCAATATCTGGAGGTGGACAGGACTAAGAATTTTTAAAGGTTAAAGTGCGTTAGAGGGGGGGGGGGCGGGGTGCAATTGGGGGGTGACGGGGGTTGACTGCAGGTTGTGAAGGTGTAACCAAGTCTCTCCCGAAAGGACTCAAGTGAAGGAGCCGAGGTGGCACTTGATGGAAGTTTCTTCCAGGCCCTCAGTGTTCGTGGGAAGAAGGAGTTGTACTGGACGGATGGTGTGTTCCAGGTACAATCTTTGGGCTCCTCGCTTGCGCTGTTGTCAGCTTGGTGGTAAATGATATTAGATCAGGTCACTGATACACTGTACAAATCTAACACAACCGACAAACACACACATTAATTTTATCAATATACTGCTATATATACTATACCGTCAGCATGACTGAAGCCGTCTCATGTTCTACATCCCAGCGAAACACTCCAAAGCTAGGAGCGAACGTTTCTGGGACGTCACTTAGTACAGCTGCTGCTAGCTGACTTTCTTCAGAATCAGTTTAGTCTTTTCCCTTCAGCGCATCCAAGTCAGTGTTTTTGGAGTACCGGCACGGATGGGTGAAACTGTTCCTCGCTCATTGCTATTTGTGACAGGCATCAATGAAGTGATGTCAAGCGATGCAAATCTCATTTCGTAAGCAGCATCTTTGATATGGATACGGAGGATTTCTCCAGCAGATAAGCGACTCAGAGTCGTCGTATATCAGTTAAACAAAAAGTCTCCAAAACCCTGGAGGTGTTGGAGTCGGAGGGTAAAACTACTAGTAACCACTCGAATTGCACACGAAGACACGAGGGAAAGAACGGGGCGACATTTTGTTCGCGTTTCCTCACATGCGACTGACGTGCGTCATTTTAGAGAAAACGTCACTGACTTTCTGTCTAGACAGGAAAAGATCACGACCGAGGTGAAGTAAATCTTGATTTCAACTTTCATCCGCTGAGCCACAGTGAAACCAACGAACATGCAGACATCCTTTTATGACCTTCCCCCTTTTCCCCCACCTGTGAGAGTAGAGACTAGAGAGCCTATAAGGGGCTGCTTGTGTTTGTGTGTGTTACTGCCAAGCGCTTTTGAAAGCAAAAGTTGTTCAGCATATGACATGATGTAGACAGGTACTACATTTTGATTAAAAGTGCAGGCGCAAATACTGCGGGTGTCACACAAAAAGTAGAGAAATCACTTTACAGACATAAATAAGAAAACAAAAAAAAATAAAAACCCAGAAACACGCTAACTTGGGCGCAAAATATGTTTTATTAACCACCAAAGTGTGAACACAATCGAACATTTAAAAATTTTAAACTTTTCAAAATTTCCTAACTGGATAACTAGGCTGAGCAAACTTACCATACCGTTTATTCAAAGGATGGAAACATGTAAACAAATTACAAGACATGCATCCTTTTTTTTTCTCTCTCTCTCTCATTCTGGGTGCATACCAGAGAAGCAAAAAGGGGGAACACTGTTCTCTCTCAGATTAGGTACACATATACTGTGGGAGACCACCACTGAACTGAACCCAACACGCACGCTCACATGAATCACAGGCATTCTCTCACACAATGAACATGAACACATACAGTCATGTGTTGTGAAGGGTCAGCTCAGCAATTTAAGTTTTGAAATTTAGAAATGAAATCATTAAGTTTGTAGGATGAAGATTTCCAAAGCAGTGTGTGTGTGTGTGTGTGTGTGTGTGTGTGTGTACACGTGCAAAAGCTATACTTCTGGAATGAAGTGTGAGTCAAAGGTCAGATGCAGTGAGATAACACAACCTCATTTCCAAAAACCCAGTGTAAGGATATTTGTTCTTTAGCTGTAAAGATGAGCATCTTAAATATCCTGTAAAACATGATCTTGCTAAATACACTTGTTCATCAGGCAAAAATGGTCATTTAAAACGTTTAACCCAATTCCTAACAAGTAAGTTTGGGCAGCCAAGTTTGAGCACCAGTGGCCTCAATTAAAAAAAAGATTTATTCCTGCATGGAGTTAAATGACTGTGGCTATTGAACAGAGCATGTCGGCAAAGCGTTCTCCCTTGCAAAAGAGCCACCAAGGAACCGTTACTCTTGCCCGATTCTCGCAAAACCGAAAGAAGGATATAAAAAAAAATAATAGTAACTGTGGGATACTCATGCACGGTACGAAATTGGTTAAAGCAGCAGTTTGGGATATGGACTAGGATAATAACAAGCTCAAAATAGGAGCAAATGAACAACTAGCTTCACATGGTGCAAAAGCTAATAGAAAAAAACACACACTTCAACTTTGTACCGTCTCTGTTGAACAGACCTACGCAGCAGTGTGAGTGGTCAAACTGAATTTCAATTTACGGGCATATTCATTTACATTTTTAAAAAAATTTATTGTCTTTTTTGTTGTTTGCGTAGCATGATGATTCATAAGTCAAGCAGCTCTTCACTTGAGGTTGGATTAGACAAAAAACTGAAGAAACATTCTATTTGAAAATACACCGTAACGACGTGCACACCCACAACCAAGGTTTACAAGTCAGCTTGTTCCCGTACTAAATAATTATGGTACAGTCGAACCTGCCAAGGCGGTCACCTGTATAAGCCAAACCACTGTCTAACCTGGTCACCCCAGAGGATCCCCTGACACACTAGCTGTTGACATGACACCCTGGATAACCCGGTCACCCTGTCTAAGGTGGTCAGTTTGACCCAGTCCCTTGGGTGACCGCCTTACACAGGTTTGACTGTACATTATAACCACATACAGTCAAAGACGTGTGAGCTTGTAGTTTCACACAATTGCTTACCTCACTTCATTACCTGCAATACTACACAGGGATCCACTTCAAACAAACCGAATGTGACACTTACATCTGGAACCAAGGTAGACAACTTTCAATGCAGGCATCACAGACATTACATTTCCTCTGCAGCACCTAATCACACACATATATATATGAAATGCATGATAAAACATACAGACAATTCACCACTGTCTGTAAGATGTCAACATGGAGCAAGTGTATAAATTGTCTTCTCAGTAACTACAATCTACCGTGAACCTCTATTTTTACACATTGTCTCCCCTTTGACCATAATTTTTTAAAAGTGGTCTTGATCGTTGGCAGGAATCGAGTGTTCATCCTCTCAAGAGGGCGCCACTTTGGTTTGCTAGTCTGTTATCCAAAGTTTTGAACAAATGTTGCTGGTTTACATCTGTTGGGGCACTCTTTGGCAACTACATGAATTAATTCTTAGGTTTAGTGTCTGTGCCTAAATTCTTTCTTTCCCCCCAACTGCAGCGTGTAGTGTCCATACGCCTGCACTGAAATTGATCTCCCTTGGTTTCAGGCCTAAGGGGTTCTCTTGATGTGGCAATTTCTGCTAGCGAAAATCAGATTCAAGCAATGAGTAAGTGATTGCACATTCGACATACTGCTTAAAATACACAAACACAAAATAGTCAACTAGTAAAACTAACTGGTGAGAAAATGCTTTAACAAGTACAACATTACAATAAAACTTCCAGTATCTGCAACAACAAAAAAACCCCAAAACAACCCTGGACTAGTCTTGTGATTAAGCCTCAGGGGGCACAGATGGTATATGCACATAAATTACAAGGTAAACGATAGATGTGTACAGCGTATAAATTGTAAAAATGAAGAGAGACCTAGGCTCTCATGAAGTGAAGGAGCAAATAAAACAGAAGAACAGTGCAAAGAAAAAAGAGGTAAAAAGGGTGTTGGAAAATACACCACCACAGTAAAGCAAGAACCACTACAATAAGCTGAAGCAGCCAGAGTAAAAGAGGAACATGTTAAAATGAACGAGCGAGTAATGACAAACAACCCTGGTGCACAATCAACACAGCTACAGCCTTGCTCATAATTCTTCGTGTCTCAATATATTGCCATAGTCTGTAGCGGAACTGCCGACGAACTCTTGTGTTTTGTCAGCGATCTCTTCCATGGACAACTTCCCATCCCCGTTGGAGTCAGCCATGTTTATCAGGTGATCCCCTTCCTCACCTGCCAGCTCATCTGATCCCGGCACCACCCAAGCCTTCACCTCCTCAACTGAAAGCTCCCCATCCTGGTCCTTGTCAAGTTCTCTGAAGTTTGTTTCTGCGGACAGTCTTCCCTCAGCATTGGAATCACCTGGGAAAATACATCAGATACATGCTTTTCCTGTGAAAGTGGCAAGGACAATTAAATCTTCTCAACCTGATAATAAAACAAACAAACACACACACACACACACAATAATACACATACACACACACAAGCACGCGCAATATCCAGGATCATTTATATGGGACATGTACGAAAGCATACAGCACAGCACAATGCAAAACCAACTTAAAAGCAGCACTTCGGACTGAAGGAAAACTAGCACCCTGTTTAACCCGTCCACTGCCTGACACCGGGCACAGATGTGGAACCACTGGCACCGGAGATTTTGACATCACAGACCAAAAAATTGGGGCAAAGAATTTTTCCTTTCTGTACATGCACCGTTCCTTCATTCTGGCCGATGGTAAGGGTGTTTCTCCAGGTAATCCGGCTTCCTCCCCCTCTGCTTTGAAAATGTTCAGCTGACAAAATTTGAAAATAAGAAAGCAATTCTAAATTGCAAAACTTAAATAGCTGAGCTGACCCTCCACACCACGTGATTGTAATGTGTTTCTGTCCAGTGTGTGAGAGAATGCATGTGTTTCACGTGAGCGTGCATGTTATGTTCAGCTCGCGGTGCTTTGAGCCAATTCAAGAAATTGAATCAAGCACCTACAGTCATTATTATTTTGGCACAGTTGCTCTTGTGAGTACACTCGTAAACTTGAACTTGTCCATCGGACCTAATCTGTTTTACAAGAAGAAACTGAAATAAGCCAATACCCGTCTCTTCGTTCAGAAATTCTGCCAAGGATATTTTGCCGTCCCCGTCTTTATCGTTTTCATTGAGGAACAGGGCCACCTCAAACTTGTGCATGTGTGGGTAGTTTGCAGGAAAGAAGAAGGCCACATATTCCTCATCATTCAGCTTGCCGTCAGAGTCTAGGTCAGCGCCGTGGAAACGACTAATATCCTCATCAACCATCTGCAATCATCACATTGATAGAAAATGTATTACTGGGTGCAAGTATCAAAGCAGGAACTTTGATTCTGCCTTCTCATGTTTTTTTTTTCTTCCCCCTTCTTCCACCCCCTTCCAACTTAATACAAACCAAACCTTGGACCTGTCGGGCCGATTTATAAGATGACAACAGCCATTTGATGGTGATATGCAGCCCAGAAAGTGGCAAGTATTTTACTAGCCATAGTGCGTGGAAGAAAATGCCAGCAAGTAAATTTAAAACTTACTCCCTTAAGTCTCCAGGCATAAAACAACTGTTAAAACACATCTGCTCTCAGATCAGCAGCAGCGATGCGTGCAGCTCAAAGCAGCGATGAGTAAATCACTCAAAGCCAGAATTCTCTGTGTGTGCGCGCATGAGTGTGTCAGAGAATTTTGAAAATGTTCATGGCACTGAATATAATATACATTTTCTTTGTAAGCAATTAGAGCTGGCTTAACATATATGTTACCAGTATTATTATTACCCTAAAACCCTTAACTTTTTGACCACTTTTTACACAAAAAAATCTTGAATTTGAACGTCTGGTCAAAAACCAAGGCCCCGCCCACCCCCTAAAAAAAAAAAAATTTTTAGTTTTGATGTCCAACCATCTTCACTGACCACCATGTGTGCCGGTGGGGCAAGTAAACAACGCTGCTTGAAATAATATCGTGCATCAGAGGGCCTTGGAATGCACAAAAACCGTTGTAAACCGTACCTCATATTTTAATCACCATATCCTCCTTGTCTTTTTATTGCATATGAGCATTTTCCACCTTCTAAATCTAATCTTTGAAACGGACCACCACAACAACCGAAGCTTGCCAGATGGCTGAAAACGGAAGTGTAAAGGGAAACTACTCTGCAACTTCTGGCCTCAAAATGGCAGCATCAACAAAGCCGCAAAGTTTTATCAATTTCTTTCATTTTTTCTGGACATTTGACATTATTGCCGGGTTGCCTCACAGTCTTACTGGTCTGGTTGAAAACTTAGGGACAGATTTTTGGTGCATGGTCGAAAAGTAAGGAGATTTTTTTTTTTTTTACCTAACTTTCCCAGATTTTGCACTGTGGTCGAAAAGTAAGGACAGTCGAAAAGTTAAGGTTATTATGGTATTAGTCCACCAGGACTCTGAAACATGCCTTCAACAGTCTCAGCTGCTCCTTTGCTTCCTCGTCTTCTCCACCTTCGGCATCCTTGGCATTTTTCCGCATGTCGTCAACATCCTGAAGTGTGTACCCATAGTACTTCTCCAGATACTCCTCCAACGTCACCTGACCATCCTTGTCAGCATCCTCCTCCTCAAATTTCTCATGCGCCTCTTCACGATCAAGGCTCCTGCGAACAGAGCAGGAAAACAGCACTTGTCATTCCTATTGACAAAGGCATGGGACCTGCTTTTGGAAAAAAAAAACACAAAAAAAACTCGTTGAAATGAAACTTTCAATATTTGGGGGGGGGGGGGGGGGGGGGCTCAGATTTTATTTCCCTCAGAAAATCTCAGATCTGTGGAGAGTTCCCATCCTGAAATTAATAAAATGAAAATACACCTGTACCGATCCAGCTCTCTCTCTCTCTCTCTCTCTCTCTGTGCACATGCAGCACACCACTACAAAGTGTATGTGTGCGTATGCATGCATGTGCGTGTGTGTGTGCACACCACCAGTCTCCGCAACTCGACTACCATTCGAAATGCGAATGACAGCAGTGAGTGAGGTCCAAAACACTAACAGGAAAGAGGCGACCATCCAGTTGTACATCTCCTCCTTGCTGATGAAGCCATCCCCGTCCTGATCATGCTGCTTTGCCAGCACCAGTAGACGCCTCTTGGCCTCGTCAGGGTCCAGACCAGCAAACTCATCCTCCAAGTCTTCAGAGCCTGTAAAGGACAATGAAACGATTAGGTTAAGTTACTTATCCCCTGTGGGTCTCATAGGACTAACTCACAAAGGGGCTGAGGGAGTGCTTCACACAAAACTGAGGGAAACAGGCTCAACATCAACCCTACAGGAATCCAAGGAAACTAACAACATACTCAGATTTTGACAGTTTACGTTGTTGTCGTTCCTTCATCTCCAATATGATTCTATGAAAATGGAGTGTGACTTTTTACTTCTTCTTTTTTCTTTTTTTTTCGTCCTTCTTATCCATATTTCTTATACCCATACTTCTTAACCCCCCCTCATCCGAAAGAAAAAATCACATCCTCCATTTTAACTCAGACCTAAGCACAACACTAGGGTCACGCACACTCCCATACCTTTTTGTGGGAGCTAGTCTCTTACATGACAGGCCAATTCACAACATCAAGCATTTACAGTTAAATATACCTGCAGGCACCTTGGGTCGTACAAAACCACAGAACTTATTATGTATTTACAGTAAGAAAATTAGCAGGGGGGGTACATGCCAGTATAGTTCACGTGATCAGCCCCAACCCCTCCTGCCCCCACACGCCCTCCTCCTCTTCAGTCCTTCACCCTTCCTATAATTATCATAATACCTAGTCCTATTATTGTACTCATTTAGCAGCTCTACCACACATGTGATACTGTTACACACAATCCAAAATGTGGCACTGACACTTAAAGTATACACCTGCACTACACAGACAATGCGAACATTACAGAATATTATTCTTTTATATTCACACTGTCTGTGTAGTACGTGTAGCTTCAATATATTTTTCACAATCGATGCAGGGGTTATGAAAGCTGAAAAATCTTGCTAGTCCTTCGGGCTAGCAAGATTTAAAACCAACTAGCCCAAAACCATTTCCGCTAGCCCAAAAATACATTTTGGCACTCTGCACTCACTGAGGTTTTTACGGAGAGTTGTAGCGAGTGGCTCGTGCTAAAAATAGTTACTCTCACCCCAGCGTCACAACAGAAACTGAGAGAGAGAGAGAGAGAGAGAGGGGCTCGCTGACAGTACCTTGTGCATTCAGCTCTGTGAAAAGAGCAAGCTTTGCCTCGTAATCTCAACTAGTCCGACGGGCCAGTGGTAAAACAATTTAACTAGTCCGACGGTATTTTCACTAGTCTGTGGGCTGTCGGACAAGTCTTTTCATAATCCCTGTCGATGCATGAAGGATGATAGTAGTATACTTACCAAGAACAGCTTCATGGTCAAAAGCTTCATTGTGGTCTCCGTAAGCATCTTGATGTGGAACATGAGGACCATGGTTAACCTGTTCCTTACTGAACACAAGTCCTAGCAAGAGGAGTAGGAAGAAAATCCTGTGTGACATGGTGAACCTGGCTACGCTAAACTTCAGAAACCAGCTGATGATCCTGTGGGAAAAAAACAACAACAACAAAAAACCACAACTTTGTAATCAGATACAGTATTCACATAACTCTGTATGTCAGACAAACATGTGATACTCTGTAAATTATGCACACTTCTTACCATTTGTATGCACTATGTCATATGCTGTGTATAGATCTTTTCACATGGCTGAGCAAATGATCAAGGCTCATCCAGGCCGCCTGCACAGTGTCTATGGAAGGCATTTTAACTAACCAAACGTCTACCCAAAGGCCATAAGAACAAAACAAGGCATCAACAAAAAAAGCAACGAAGTCAAAAATTTAAAAAATAAAAAATAAAGAAAGAACACTTTCAGTCACGTCCTTGATTTTCCATTTTCAAAGAAGAATTTAAGCTGCTGGTACCTGCTGGTACTAAAACGAATAAACTAATAAAGATAAGTGCAAATAATAATAACTACAGCTCCAACCGCTAACGCTTTATCTCGTCTCAATCTATGACTAGGAGGCCTCTGCTGCGGCACAATGGATTTCCTGACCTGACGATCACACCTGTCGTGAGAAAAGCGTGAGGAGGAAACTTCTTCAGTTCGAGCCTCGCACGTACGGGTACAAAGCAAAACTCTTCCGTCCCTACACACAGCAAAGATGAATGGCAACTGACATGTACACGTGGCACGCGTACGTTAGATAAAGTAAGCGCTTAGCTAGACAATCGTTTAGGCGTTCAAAGATCACATTTACTTACGAGCGTTCGCCGAAGGCGCAGACGAATTTTTACCGGATATCGAAGAGGGGGCCGAGCAAGGGAGTATTCATTATTTTCGTTTCGCGTTTGGATCCCCGGTAGCCTTGTGGAACAAATTAACGCTTGCACATTTTCAAGATTCAATATTGTTTTTTCCTTTTTCTCCTTTTGGGGTATGGAGGATACAATAAAACAACAACAACAACAACAAGCAAACCAAGATCACATATAGACAAAAAGACACATGGACTGATAAACGGGAACTGCCACGGATGCCGGCCGCGCCGGCCGCGCCGCTCCGCCGCCCGGCCGGACTCGGGCGGCGCACACTGACACACGGCACACCTTGGCACACACCAGCACTGACACACACACACACACACACACACACACACACACACACACACACACACACACACACACACACACACAGCCGACTCCGTCGGACACACACACACACACACACACACACACACACTGGCACACACACACACACACACACTGGCACACACACACACACACACACACAGCCGACTCCGTCGGACACACACACACACACACACTGACACACACACACACACACCGGCACACACACACACACACAGGCACTGACACACACACACACACACACTGTGACACACACACTGTGACACACACACTGTGACACACATACACACACAGCTCGGACACACACACACACACACACACACACACACACACACACACACACACGGCACGGCTACCGGCGACCTTAACTAACTCAGTAACTAACTGATTAAGTCGCTCCACAGTATTAACTAACTACATGTAACAGTAACCGTTACCTGGCAGTCCTACTCTTCAACTGATGACTGCCATGCCGCTAGAGCAAGGGAAACCTTTACTGAGTGGATCGTTTTGATCCCAACACTGAGTTTACAACAGACTGTACGTCGATTTAATTCTGAGGAAACGAAGCCAGTGACCAGTATGTCAGTGCCGGCTTGTCCGAGTTGCGCCGGTTCCGCCTCTTCTGTGAAACCGGCTGACACTGGACATTCTGTCTAGAATTAAACTGATGAAATTCGTCCCCTACTAACTGACTCAGTCAGCCTGTGCACGTAACGGTCCCGCGATGTCACCGTCATCAGCCGGTTTTCTGCCGGCACAGTCTCTGTTCAGTCTCAGTCTCAGTCGTATACCTTGTTTTCTGCGTAGTTCACTGAATCAGTAGGGAGCTTATCAGTCAGTGGTTACTGCAACTCAGCTTTAAATAGCCGGGACCCAGTACTGCATACTGTTCCGGTCTGGTAGGATTTTTGTAAAAGGCTCTGCTACAATAATATATTATCATCTATGTATGTCTCTGGTTCAGTCAAGCTACGTACTCAGTGTATAGGTCAGTGCCATTGCTGTCTGAACTGACGTGTCTTAGAGGTGTTTTCAGTTTGAACCGCTGTACACTGAAATGAAGTGAGTTCTTATCACTCAAAGTGGATGGCTGGTTCGGCCCAGGCACATTCTAAGGATGCATCTAGAAGACTGAATATGTTTAACCTGGTTCAAGCACGGCGAAGCATAAACCGAACTTGTTCTGCAGCACATTCATGACTATGTACGGCAAGAGCATGTATCGAACTGTGACAAAACTAAATCCTGCTAGTCACGGTGGAAAGCTGCCACGTCTGCCGTATGCGGTTCCGTCTATTCCACGCCAGCACAGGGGAGGCTGTAATTGTACATGACAAAATTAAGTGGCCATAAAAACAATAGTTTGATTCACCTTAGCAGCTCCGAGAGATTTCAACGTGAGCATTGAACTGTAACTAGGTTACCGGCGGCTGCCTAAAGCGGTGTCGGCTTGTGTGTCTGCCACGTACTTGAAATTTCGATCCGTAGTGATCGCGGTTTTCTTTACTGGCCAAGTGCGACAGGTTTCTGCGTATATTAACATTATTTTCCTTCGTGCCTGCTGACGTGGATGTACCCTCGGGATCACTGTCACTCACGAATGCATTAACTCAGCGATAACGGGAAAAAGTAATTGGGACTGGATAGAATAAATTTTAAAAAAAAGTTTCGGGTCAATGGGACCCTTATCAGGTGAGCATGCGGCGATACCGAAAAGAGAAGCAGCGTCCAAAAAACACTCAAAGGCTGCCCCAGAATATTCTGGTCCATCTTCAGTAGTTGCAGGAGTTGCCGCGACCTAAAGATCTGCAAGAGGTTTCAGCAGAAGACTACAGCACTGCCTCGGCAAAATGTTGTGTGATTACATACCGCAGCTTGATCAGCTTTCACTGTGTCAACCATGTGTTTCGCACAGGCGCCGCCACTAGTCTTCCCAAAGGCTATCTTAGAGCTCGGAAAACTTGTAATGTTGTCATCAACCCCATATGAACTGTGTTCCCTCTTCGAATTTACATGTGGCACGCATCGTATTCGTCTGCTTCTCACAAACTGGTGATGTCCCTTTAAACGGTCACCCGGATGTGCCTGTCAACACCGGATTTCACCATGTTGTCAGTATTGTTTCAGCGTTAGTTCAGTCAGTATACTTCACACGCGTGCTAGGCGAGAAAATCGTAAGTAGGTCAGATTGACAGCATCGGCCGCTGACCTGTTACTACACGGCACTGAACCAGAAAGCCATGCCAACCCGCATCCTGTACGTGCTTACAGTAGGGTAATTAGGTGTCACGTCATACCAATGACCGCGTATATGGCTCAACACACTCAGGGTAACCCATAGTAGCCGACTGACGTGCATTTTGACACATCATGATATTAAATTTTTTAGCAACGACGGCCCGGAATGGGCTCAGAGTTTGCCCACATCTAAATGAGACTATATTCTTGTCACCATAATTAGCTTAGGTTGATCTGTGAGGTTAAATAAGCTGCGGGATGTATCTATAATTTCGAATAGTCATAATCAGTAAGGGTGCCACTAAGGCCAAAACCATCGCTTCGCTTAGGGGAAGTAAGTAAAGCTGAGAGAGCTACCTAGATCTGGGAGATGTGGGTTGTGTGTGTGTGTGTGTGTGTGTGTGTGTGTGTGTGTGTGTGTGTGTGTGTGTGTGTGTGTGTGTGTGTGTGTGTGTACATATATATAAATATATAGGCCTATATATATAGAGAGAGAGAGAGACAGAGAGAGAGAGAGATGATGATGATGATGAAACTTTATTTATCAACGGTAAAAGTTTTGCCAGAAATTCGACAGTTTGCAAACTTGCCGTTGCTAATACTACAGAGTCTATCTACTAAGGAAACAAGGAGGAACGGCCACGTCCTACAAAGGTGTTTCTCCAAACTTCATTTTATTTTGTCTGTTTTGTTGTTATTGTTGCCGGTTCTCCCCTCTCCAAGTTCTACCAATGACACTAGATCCTCTACGACCTCGACCGATTAGCCACGTGACTGGGGGTGGGGCCGGGTGGGGGAAGAAGGGGGATAGAGAGAGAGAGAGAGAGGCAGAGAGAGAGAGGGTGGGTGGGTGGGTGTTTAGGAGTTTAACGTCGTTTTCCCCCACATAAGGGTGATATCAAAGACGGGGCAACGAGAAAAAGGCCAGCACAAATATTTGGCCCCAGCGGCCGGGATTCGAACTCTCGGCCCAAGCATTGAAAGTCCAACGCTCTACCATTCGGCCACCCTGGCTCCCCAGAGAGAGAGAGAGAGAGAGAGAGAGAGAGAGAGATAGAGAGAGACGTCAGTTCCGTGAACTAAACATTTGACGTCAGCCTCAGGCAGGTCGTCATACAGAGAGAGAGAGATGACGTCAATTCCGCGAAGTAAACTTTTGACGTCAGCCTTTAGCACTGAGATGGTCTGAGGTAACCCCAGTCACGTGGCTAAGAGGTCGAGGTCGTACCTTTAGCCACAGTTCCAAACTAGGTGTTTCTTAACCCCAGTCACGTGGCTAAGAGGTCGAGGTCGTATAGAGAAACAACTTAAAAATGGAGCAAAATATTAAAGAAAAAATTCAACACCGAAAATTATGCACTAAACTACAAGAAACAAAACCATAGAGAAAATCGTCCATCAGGTCAAAACGCATTCACACACACGTGCGACCTCTGTAAACACAAATCACTGATATAATAGTGAAATGATGTAGAATAGAAGATCAAAATAACAGGTTGCCGCGTAACGTACGTTACGTGTGATCCATCAGGTGCTGTTTGAGTGCACGCTTAAACGTAGAAGTAGGTATATTTTGTGTCAGGTGTGAAGGGAGTGAATTCCATTGTAATGCTCCAGCGAAGGAAACGCTTGTTTTTAATAAGTCAATACGGGGTAATGGTAAGCGCAGGATGCCATTCCTCGAGGTCCTGTCATGCTGCTGATTTAAATTAAAAAGAGCTTCCAGATATGGTGGCATTGTCTCGTTGAAGATTTTATGTATGAATACACACTTATTGTAAGTAAGCTGGTGTTCAAGGCTAAGAAGATTAAGTTCAGTTTTTTTTTTTTTTTTTTTTTTTTTAATTTTTCGCTAGTTGGGAGAGGTTCTGGAAGAACCATTTTAACAGCTCTCTTGTACAGCGGATTGAGTCTGGCCATATGGACATCGCTGCACCCGTCCCAAACAGTGGAGGCATAACTAACATGTGAGGTTATATGTGCGTTAAAAAACAGCTTTCGGAGAGAGAGCGAGAGAGAGAGGGGGGGAGAGAGAGAGAGAGAGAGAGAGAGAGAGAGAGTATTCAAAGCACAAATCTACTAGATTTCAGTATACTTTCCGTTGTTACTTGCTTCCCCCCCCCTCCTCCCCTGGTTTATTGAAATTGAATTCTAATCTTTTTACTTTGCATATCATGGTTAGATAATCAATCTGAGGCACAGCTGGGCTGGGCTGAGCTGAGACTATTTTCTAACACGTCAGATTTGTGTCAGAGCCACCGAAAGCCTATCGAACGACACACAGATGGCGTCAATGTACAGTGAACTAACAGTGAACTGTCCGGTTTGCGTCGGCAGAACATAAACACTGTGTAAGCAAGGTACTGACATCAATACGTGCGTACTGCTGCTATACTGTGCTTTGAAAATAAAAACTGTGTGAGGCTGCTTACACGGCGACACGATATGCTGCAGTTTTTCCTGTGCATGTTTGCTGTTGCTGTTTTTGTTGTTAGAGTTTTTTATTATTATTTGCTTTTCGTTTTGTTATTGTTGTTGCTGTTGTTGTTGTTGTTGTGTGTGTGTGTGTGTGTGTGTGTGTGTGTGTGTGTGTGTGTGTGTGTGTGTGTGTGTGTGTGTGTGTGTGTGTTGGAGGGGGGGGGGGGGGTTGGTTGTTTTGTTTGTTTGTTGTTGGTTTTTTGGGGGTTTTTTTTTTTTGGTTGTTTTTCTTATTGTTGTTGTTTGTTTGTTTGTTTGTTTGTGGGGGAGGGAGGGGTTGGGATTTTTTTGTGTTGTGTTTTTTTGTTTTGTTTTGTTTGTTATATTAAATTAAAAATTTTCGCTTTTATTTTCTAGCGTTCTTCGTCTCTGACGTGGTGATTCTTACTTTCCTTCCCTATTATGGAAATGCTCGATCTAAATATCATAAACTGAGGCTCTGAGCAACTTGATTGACATGTTCATTGATCATTGATGGACACACTGAATTTCCAGTGTACATTCAGAAAACCAAAACACGCTTAGCCAAAACAATTTTACTCTCACATTTTAAAGCAGCCGTCTTCAGGTTGACAAGACACAAAATAACTTTTTAAACTGTGAACCGAGTGATGTTGCGGCGGCTTAGTTGTTCGGTTGTTGTTCAGTGGTGTTGTTGTTGCTGTTCTTGTTGTCCTGTAGAAGTCATAAATCACTGCTGATGCATAAGCAGCCAAAACGTCACATAGTAGCTGCCTACCAACATCAGCATTTCATAATTATTGTCTTGTTATGTCCTTTGTACTTGATGCCGTAGCGGTGAGTTTGGGGGCTGCCTCGTGTCAGGGGATACCACCAGAGTAGCTACTGTGAACCGCAGTTACAGAGTTCTCTCCCTTCTACACTGGGTGGCAGAATAATGACGACATTTGAAACTGAGAAGCAAGAACCCGGCCCATCCCTGATCGAAAAGGGACATCTTAAAAAAAAAAAAAAAAAAAACTTGAGTAGACCACGGTCAACGTTCACGTCGCTCGTCTGGACGCTGGCCCAAAGAGGTTATGCACAGCTTTCTGCATAGGGGCCCCGAGCGAATAGGTTATCCTGGCCATTGATAAACTAAAACAAGCACTACTCGATGGTTACTGGTTCACACAATATTTCCCCGTCATGGAGATCCTACGTCATGCGCGAATAACCTTGACCTCTGTGCCTGTGCTGTGAACAGTTGCCGCCCCTAGCACCAGGTCGTTCGCTAGTACGCTGGCTGCAGAAGACTCTGGCGCAAGACACGCATCAGCTGCTTCATCACACGCTGGCGCGCCCCCGGTTCCTGCTCAAGGATCTTGGTGAGAGACCCACACTCCTTCAGCACGTGCGATAAGTTCGCAGCCGCTTCAGGGGGAGCGTCTCTTAACAGTCTCGCAGGACCCTCCGGAGAACCTCCTTCAGTGTTCGTCATAAAAAATGCTCTGCAGGTATTCTGGTAACAGAAGGCCACAAAATAAACAAGCATTTATGGATAGGGAATACGTGTGTAAATGGGGGAAGATCTAGGAAAGAGCAGTTGAAATGATCATTTCAGCGCTGAATACCACGTCAGCTAGATTTTGATGATTCTCCCCTAACTTCGGCCCCAAATGGGATAACCGCATGCTTTAGGGCGTTGTTTGTAGAACTCAAAGAGGTTTAAATTCAAGAGGTTCTCATTAATTTCTTCTCATCTCCAATCATAACAAAATATGTTTAAAAAGAACTCTTCCAAACAACTATGATTATGGCAGATAATTATGTTGATCCCGTTGAAAGTTTTTTTTTTGTGTGTGTGTGTCCCCAGAAAGTGATTTTCAACGAAAACTAAAAAGAAACTTCACACGCCTGCAGATACTGGACGCGAAGAGCTTCCCTAAAAGCTACATTTCACAAATTAATTATATATTAAAAACATTAGTTAGACCGGAGCAATTTGCTTTTTTTTTTTACAGTAAGTGGGAAAAGTGGTCTATCTGCACTCAGACCTCGATAATATTTGTATTACACCAAAGCCACTTTGTCGCATGGTAGATCTACCGCCTGGACACATACTCTCAGAATCGAAATTTTCGAGACAGACAACATTTCCACAGTTAATACGGCGCCACTTTCAGGCCAAAGTGACTGATGTCGCTTTTCTGCTACCTCTGCATGCCCAACTGTACTTACCTCCAAGTTGACGTTGTGTTTCATGAAGCAAGCGCCAGTATGAACGTCACAGGTTCCTTGGCAAGCTCTCCAGCCCATGTAGGAACACTGGGAGTCCTTTGTACAGTGAAGGTTTGCCCTCATGTGCGACGACATGGACGAGTTGAAGAAGGCGTTATTGACGTCTATCATGCGCACGCCACCATCCTGGCAGGTGCCATAGTTGTTTGATTTTATGTCGCATCCGATCAGCTGGTCCGGCAGTGATGTCTCCAGACGCTGCAGGAACTCTACCGTCTTCAGCGCTCCGTGGGCCCGATATACCCAGGATGCTTCTCTCTCTCCCAGGTGTTGGAACTCCGGCCCAGGGACTGGGGGCCACGTAGAAATTGGACATGATTCCTGAGATTGAAAACAGCGCAGCACGATAATGATAATAATAATAATAATAATAATAATGAGTGTAGATGTGGTGGCGGTAGAGGTGACTGAGGATGATGATGATGATGACGACGACGGTGTTGATGATGATGACGATGACGATCATCATGATGACGATGACGACACCAGTGAAACCGCAGTACAGATAAAGACTCACAGACAGTACAAATGTACAACGATATACCAACAAGTGTAAAATGTGTTTAAAAAATAACAAGGAGGAATTGCCCGATCCCAGAAAGCTGTTTGTCGAAATTTCACGTGATTTTGTCTGTTTTTATTGTTGTTTCCGGTAATTTTTTTTCTCTGTTCAAGTGTAAGACACTAGATCCGCTGCGCTATAGCGAAATCTACCCCCCCCCCCCCCCCCCCATAAAGTTGTTTCTCTATAGAGAAACAATTTTAAAAAGATATTTTAAAAAGCCGATTTGTATATTTAAATCATGAGTATCTAGAAAGCAAATACAATAGAAAGACTATCGTACCTGCACATAGTACGGGCCGCAAGACCCATACACGGCAGGAAAGACCTTGTACTTTTCAAACGCCTTCGCAAACACGTACTCGACTTGCCTCATCAGCAAGGTCAATGATCTAAGCGTTGCGTCAGCCTGCCGATGGTCATAGTCGTGACCTTGACCCCACATGACCTCTACACCTTCAGACTCTCGGAAAGGGAGAAAGCCTACGTATTGTTTGGTGTAAACAGCGGCGGTGGCGGTCATCAACTCGTGGAACTCGTGCCTGGAGCCTTGCCAATTCGGCAGGTCATAGTCATAGAGGACTTTAGTGGTGTTGACGAAAGCTGTTTTCAGATACGCGGGGACGGTGGCACCTTTCTGGCAGACGTCAGTACAGCTGACCTTCATTACCTGCGAGCAAAGGACGTGACGACGGATACACAGTGAAAGAGCCTCAGCATACACTCTTTCTCTCTGACACACACACACACACACACACACACGCGCGCGCGCGCGCGCGCGCGCGCTCTCTCTCTCTCCGAGCTCTCTCTTTTTCTTTTTCTTTTTCTTTTTCTTCCCTTGGTTTGGTGAAACACGGCGTGCCTCAGGGCTCTGTGCTCGGCCCACTTTTGTTTTGTTTATTTATCAATGATTTACCTCTCCATATAACTCACACCGAAGTCACATGTGACATGTTCGCAGATGATACAACCATCCACACTCCTGACACAGAACTTAACAACATCAGTGCACGACTGCAGCAGAGTCTGGACGAAGTGTCTGACTGGTGTGATAGTAATCACATGATTCTAAACCAAAATAAAACCGAATCAATGGTCATAACCACACGCCAAAAACATCAGCTCGGCCCCTTGTCTCTCAGCTTGTCCTTCAGTGACCGCGACATTCAGCAGGTTACCCAACATCGCCTACTAGGGATTACGATAGACAACCAGCTCAAATGGCAAAGTCATATAGACAATGTCTGTAGGACTGTCTCTCGTAATCTCTACATGTTGTCCAAACTCAGATATATGGTCGATGTTGATGCCCGCAAAATGTTCTATAATGCGCATATAAAGTCTCACTTGGACTACGCATCTACCGTGTGGGATGGTTCAGGGGAAGTCCACATGAAGAGGTTGAATTCCTTACATCGAAGGGCAGCGAAATTAATCCTTCCTGATCCCTTCTTGTCAACGGACCAAAAACTTAAAAAATTAGAGATGCTACAGTGGACGCCGGATATAAGCAACTCGGATATAAGAAAACTCGGTTATTGCCAACGAATTTTTTTCCCCCGGCCAAACTCTTCTTTATTATGTATTACAAAAACTCGGATACAAGAAACTCGCTTATAAGAAAACTCGGTTTTAGGAAAGCAAATTTCTTGTCCCGCTTGATACAAAAACTCGGATATAAGAAACCGAAAGTACATTTCCAAGAAAATTTCACTCATTGTAAGAAACCGAAAGTACATTTCCAAGAAATTTTCACTCATTCTAAGAAAACAGGTCAGGTCTGACGTCACTTAGGACAGGCACATGATGGCGCATGATTTTCTTTTCTTGAATTGGTTCTTTACCATTGTGTTCCGTGCAAAATTGAATGTTGGCAAGAAGAAAAAATACGAGATGCATTTTTGTTGTTCTATTGTTATATGTTGTTTTTATTATTTTATTTTTTTTTGCCTGATTGGGAGCTCAGTCTCTCTCTCTCTCTCTCTCTCTCTCTCTCTCTCTCTCTCTCTCTCTCTGTATGTCTGTCTCTGTCTACAGGGCTCGCGTTAAGGAGAATAAAACTATCAGTATTAGACTAACTGTTGATCAATTCCTTTCTTTGACAATATACGTGGTCCATCTTTCCTCCATCCCCCTTCCCCATCCCAACAGAAAAAAAAGCTAATTTGCAGCTTTTTTCAGCCAAATTAGACACGGAAAGCATCGCATATCATACTCTAATGGGACGAGTGTTTTATAGATCAAAAGTTGATACATAATGCACTTATAATATATCCTATAAATACAAGGGAATTCTCTCTCTCTCTCTCTCTCTCTCTCTCTCTCTCTCTCTCTCTCTCTCTCTCTCCCCTTAGTTCTTTTTTGTTTGTTTGTTTGTTTGGTTGGTTGGTTGGTTGATCGGTTTGGTTTTTTTTTTTTCTTTTTTTTTTCTTACCACATGACCGCCAGCGCTACAGTTGGGAAGCAAAAACAGTATTTTCATGTTCAAACAAAAAAATCTGACATTGAAGGACACGAGCGCACTGGTGTATATTAACTCTACACATATATATTCTGTGCAGGTCTTTAAGAGAAACCAGATATTTCTTAATTTAATGCAAAAAATACACGAACTGAGAAAAAAGAAATATTTTAAACCTTTTTTTCACTGAACTCGGTTATAAGAAATATTTTTCAAAATACTTTCTTATATCCGACTTTCAGATATAAGAAAACTCGGATATAAGAAACCAAAAAATTCACCCCCCTCGAGTTTCTTATAACCGGCGTATACTGTACCACTAAAACAGCAGTTTCAGTTTAATAAAGGATTAACAATGTACAAGGCTTGGAAGCACACTCTTCCGCCATATCTTTGCTCCTTGTTTTCACAAAAAGAATCCTTTTATTCCAGGTCCCACAATCAGTTTAAAATCCCTCGACCCAGGATTGACAAGTACACATCCAGTCTATCCTTTTCTGGTCCCGATCTTTGGAATTCGCTGCCTCTCCATGTGAGATCATCCCCTTCACTTTATACCTTTAAGAAACGGCTTTTTAACTTTCTTCGTTCAGTTCAATAGAGCTGGAAAGCCAGTTTATGCCCATATAGTCCACACGCACTTAGAAACCAGTCTTCACAAATCATTATTACCGTAATCATTTATTAACACCCAACATGTACATAGTTACATAATCATGTTAGTTTGCATTAACTTTAATCATTTCTGTTTTCTTGGTTATCCCTGCCATCCATTTTAGCTATCATGCTTATTCTCCGCCTTCTTGTATTTCATTTTTAAGTGTCTGTAATGTGTACTGCTACTCCTAAGCTTTTACTCTTATACTGTAGTCTAGCAACGGCAAGGTTGTAAACTGGCCCTTTGGCCAAAATCTTCTACCGTTGTAAAATAAAGGATTGTCATTGTCATTGTCTCTCTCTCTTTGACATACGTGTACACACACACACACACACACACACACACACACACACACACACACACACACACACACACACACACACACACACACACACACACAGCATGAGCTGAATCATAACCACATCCAAATCACGCACGTTACTGTGATCACAAGAATGAATCATCACATATGGAAAGTATCACAGTCGATTATGAGGCAACCATCAAGGGAATTCATCAAGGCCGGGGACTGATAAGAGGATTTACAAGGCCGCTGCTCC
>JACVVK020000002.1:2430000-2542500 GCA_018292915.2 Batillaria attramentaria
GAACTAAGGAGTGGTTGCATTCTCATCGGCCGATCTTTTCCCTTGCGATCTCTGTGCGGCCCCAAGTGGACCACACGACTGCGTGTGCTGTTTGTCTTCCGCAATAGTAGGGCAGTACCGCCGAGCACAAAGAGAATCAAACCATACACACTTTGTACTTTTCTAAATTTGACATACGTATCTTTCTTCTTTTCCTGGATTTTATTTAACAGTGCTACAAATACATGTTTGTGACGAAGCAGAGCAAAATCTTCAGCCATATCTGAGTGAGTACTCCCTTGCGGAAGTTGTCAGCAATGTCCCCGTTCAGAGAGTTGCCGTGTTTGCTGCGCTGTTTTCAAGCAGTCGCTGTGCTGCTTGTTGGCGTGGATGCTGCCAACCCCCATACCGACGACTTCTACTACGGGGTGCTTCCAGAAAATTTCACGTGGGGCGTGTCAACGTCAGCGTACCAAATAGAAGGAGCCTGGAATGAGGGAGGTCTGTGATTACTTTTCTGTTAGACTCGCTACCATCATGTATCACCACACTGGAGTACAATTCATTATAATGTACTTGCATAAATATTTCCCCTTGTCCTGTCCTGGTCCAAGAAACATTTAAACGCGTCTCATCCAGGATCATCAGGTTTCGCAGCACTGTGTAACTGTTATGCTTGTGAGTGTGCATATAATTATGCTTGAAATATTCCATGTTGGTGATTAACAGAATTCTGAATGTACTACAA
Organism: Batillaria attramentaria; assembly: GCA_018292915.2. Classification (NCBI taxonomy): domain Eukaryota; kingdom Metazoa; phylum Mollusca; class Gastropoda; family Batillariidae; genus Batillaria; species Batillaria attramentaria. The sequence continues at coordinate 2,430,728 of JACVVK020000002.1, forward strand.
TAGCTTCAACACGGTGCGCGAGCCGTCGAAAGTTCAAATTCTCCAACTCAGCGGTTAACTGTGACCGCAACACTACCTGGTTCATTACGACACTCGTGTCGCGTGTACGCTTCTGTTAGCTCGGTGCCAGCCTGTGAGATGCTGTCACTGTGCAGGTGTCAAAGTGGTATGATGTTTGACACTACCAAAACAATTCAGAACTATTTGTAGCAGAGAAGGACGGAAGACGGGCCTTTAATAAAGTCAGAGTTTACCTTTTATCCGCAAACTGAGAATTTGTTGATCTAGGAAACACCTTGTCCTGCAATTCCAAATGTGTGTATAATTATCGGTTTTTCTCAGAAAGCGTCTTTATCACCTTTATCAACTTTCAGGCAAAAGTGAGCACATCTGGGATCGCTTTTGTCACGAGGGAGGTCACGTGGACATGAACCATACTGGTGACGTGGCTTGTGACAGTTACCACAAATGGCATGATGACGTCACTATTCTGAAGGAAATGGGGGTATGCGAGTTTTTTCCCAAGTAACATACTAACAGACGATTGCTTCCCTTTGACTGATAGAAACCCGCTTTGCTAACGCCACATTTGGTTCCGCACTTTATGGTGTCACGACTGAGAATAAAAATTAGAAAGTTGGCGATCCCATAAATCGGGCCTCTGCAGCCAGTCGTGTGAACGTGAGGTCCCAGATGGTGACCTTAGCTAAGACAAGAGTTAATCAAGGCAACCTGTCTCACTGTGCGTACTAGAATTATCCAGTTTTACAGGGCTGTGCTGTACATAAGCAGATACTGACGTCATACCTGGATACCAGATGCTAACATTATCTTGTACGTATCTTTTACCGGGGCGATTGGTGGTCTACTGGTTAAGAGACTTGTCACCAGTGCGAGAGGTCAGGGGTTTGAGTCCCGCCCGGGGCAAAGAATTTTTTCTTCTCGTATGTGGTACCGTTCATTCGGGCCGATCGTCGGGGGTTCTCTCCGGATACTCCGGCTTCCTCCCCCCTCTGATTTGGAAATGTTCAGCTCACCAAATTTTAAAAATAAATGCAATTCTAAATTCCGAAATTTAAATAGCTGAGCTGACCCTTCGCACCACGTGATTGGAATGTCTTTATGTCCAGTGTGTGAGAGAATGCGTGTGATTCACGTGAGCGTGCGTGTTGGGTTCAGTTCGCGGCGCTTTCAGCAGATTCATGAAATTGGGTAAAGCGCCTATACAATTATTATTATTATTATTGTGACCAACACAAACACAAGTCAATAATAATAATAATTAAAGTCTGTATGGTCAAAGGATACAAATGCACGATGCCTCAAAATGCCTGTATATTCCCTATTAGCCTCAGGCATCATAGTCACCCCTGAAAATACTTCAATCTAGAAACAACAACTTGCCATGCACTGACCATTCAAGGGCACGTACCTGACAGGGGCTTAAAAATGGGAATGTCTCCTTTCCGCTCAGGCCTCACTGGAGTAATGCTAGTCTACTTTCTGTTGAGGCCAGAAAGCTACCAAATCCAGTCCCGTCAACTTTGCCCCTCTTCTGCGCAAAAATTCCCAGCTTCACTGGCAGCTTGTCTCCTCTTGCTACCCTCCTTCCACGCACCTTGCCCTACCAAATACAAAAATCACGAAAATCACGCTATTTCGTAACAACAAAACTCACTACAAACTAGCACACTGGCAAAATAGGGTATTTCAAACAGACACCAAACTTGACCCCGTCGCTCAGTTTGTGTCCCTACGCCTGCGCAGGTCAAACATTACCGTTTCTCCATCGCGTGGTCCCGTCTCATCCCCGACCCTACTACAGGCGTGGTCAACCCTGCGGCCGTAGCCTACTACTTGTCACTGCTGACCGCCCTCAGAGAGGAGCGAATACAGCCAATGGTCACGCTGTTTCACTGGGATCTGCCGCAGGTAGAACAACGTTGGAAAACATTATCATGCTAGCATATTCCTTGTTGATCCGTATGACATCACTCTTCCGCGATGGAAAATGTTAAAAGTCCTACAAGACAACCAACCAAAAATCTGCCCTTGCAAATGAAAGGGATGTGTACACTCATTGTAACCAAATTTCAATAGAGGTTCACATATTCATTGGCTGGCCCCTTTTTTGGCTCACTTGTGTAACAAAGTGAGTCTATGTAATAACCCTCCGTCGTCTGTCTGTCTGTGTGTGTGTGACTGTGTGTCTGTGTGTCCGCAGTAAACCTTACCATTGGCCTTTTCTCAGAATCTACAAACAGCAGAGACACCAAAATTAATCTGCTGATAGACAGCCATAAGACCTTTCAAAATATACCATAATTATTAACCTTGACCCAAGGTCAAGGTCACACTAAAGCTGTCTGTTTGGAAAGTTTACATTGGCATTTTCTCAGAATCTAGAAAAGCCAGAGACATCAAACTTTGCATGATGATGGACATTGACAATACCTTTACCGGCCTGCCTATATTTAGTGACTTTGAGTCAAGGTCAAGGCCATGCAAGTTATTTTGCGGAAAGCCTGATGAAACCTTAACATTGGCATTTTCTCAAAAACAATGAACATCAGAGACACCAAACTCAGCACGCTGATAGGCAACCATAAGACCTGTTAAAACATACCATAGTGATTGACCTTGACCCAAGGTCAAGGTCACTAAAGCCGTCTGTTTGGAAATTTTACATTGGCATTTTCTCAGAGTCTAAAAAAGCCAGAGACATCAAACTCTGCATGGTGATGGACATTGATAACATCTTTACTGACATAAGCAGGGCTCACACCATCCTACAAGCTTGCCGGCTAGGTACTTTCCCTTGACATTCTGTTTGACAGTAGCTGTAAACAGCGTACGTGGTTCCCTTCTTCGCAAGGCAACCAACCTGCACTGACGAAGCTTCCTGTTCACACACCGTGCAGAAGTACGTTGGAATATTGCAGCGGACATCATTTCCTGTAGACAGTGGTCAGTGCTTTGCATGTACAGTTGTTTCAGCACTCCACAAAGTAGCATAATTATTGTCCGGATGGACGAAGAGGATGTAGTTCTTTTATGCATGGCGATCATAACGATTGCTTGCGGTGCATGCCTGACTACTGCACCACGAAGGTGGTGCCCGCCGACCCACATTGACTGACCAGGTTATTACAACAGCCTCAGTGCTTCAAGAACTGGTTACGGATGACCCGGAGACATTCCAGTCATGTTTCCGGGTGGACAAGGCTACCTATGATTCCCTACTGGAGAAAGTTGTGCCACTTACTTCAAAGAAAGACCGGCACCCGTATAGTCTTCCCCCAACACTGAGGCCAGCAATCCGCTGAAATCCGCCGTGCGGGCAGACACGACATAATAATCGTCGTGTCTGATCAACTCTGACCACAGCAACGTCTTCGCCTGATAAAATATCTGTTTGTCACCTGGGCCCGTTGTGTAATAGTATTCATATCCGCAACATCTTGGCTATGCCGAAGCCTCATTCGTCTGGCCATTTGTGTAATACAGTATACGCCGGTTATAAGAAACTCGAGGGGGGTGAATTTTTTGGTTTCTTATATCCGAGTTTTCTTATATCTGAAAGTCGGATATAAGAAAGTATTTTGAAAAATATTTCTTATAACCGAGTTCAGTGAAAAAAAAGGTTTAAAATATTTCTTTTTTCTCAGTTCGTGTATGTTTTGCATTAAATTAAGAAATATCTGGTTTCTCTTAAAGACCTGCACAGAATATATATGTGTAGAGTTAATATACACCAGTGCGCTCGTGTCCTTCAATGTCAGATTTTTTTGTTTGAACATGAAAATACTGTTTTTGCTTCCCAACTGTAGCGCTGGTGGTCATGTGGTAAGAAAAAAACCAAACCAACCAACCAACCAACCAACCAACCAACCAACCAACCAAAAAAGAACTAAGGAGAGAGAGAGAGAGAATTCCCTTGTATTTATAGGATATATTATAAGTGCATTATGTATCAACTTTTGATCTATAAAACACTCGTCCCATTAGAGTATGATATGCGATGCTTTCCGTGTCTAATTTGGCTGAAAAAAGCTGCAAATTAGCTTTTTTTTCTGTTGGGATGGGGAAGGGGGATGGAGGAAAGATGGACCACGTATATTGTCAAAGAAAGGAATTGATCAACAGTTAGTCTAATACTGATAGTTTTATTCTCCTTAACGCGAGCCCTGTAGACAGAGACAGACATACAGAGAGAGAGAGAGAGAGAGAGAGAGAGAGAGACTGAGCTCCCAATCAGGCAAAAAAACAAAATAATAATAAAAACAACATATAACAATAGAACAACAAAAATGCATCTCGTATTTTTTCTTCTTGCCAACATTCAATTTTGCACGGAACACAATGGTAAAGAACCAATTCAAGAAAAGAAAATCATGCGCCATCATGTGCCTGTCCTAAGTGACGTCAGACCTGACTTGTTTTCTTAGAATGAGTGAAATTTTCTTGGAAATGTACTTTCGGTTTCTTACAATGAGTGAAATTTTCTTGGAAATGTACTTTCGGTTTCTTATATCCGAGTTTTTGTATCAAGCGGGACAAGAAATTTGCTTTCCTAAAACCGAGTTTTCTTATAAGCGAGTTTCTTGTATCCGAGTTTTTGTAATACATAATAAAGAAGAGTTTGGCCGGGGGAAAAAAATTCGTTGGCAATAACCGAGTTTTCTTATATCCGAGTTGCTTATATCCGGCGTCCACTGTAGTATTCATATCCGCAACATCTCGGCTATGCCGAAGCCTCATTCGTCTAATTCGCTAATGACCAAACGTGCATGTTTGTAGGCTGGTGTGATTGGGCCTATACCTGTACTTAGTGACTTTTAGTCAAGGTCAAGGCCATGCAAGCTGTTTTGCGGAAAACCTTCCGAAACCTTAACATTGACATTTTCTCAGAAACAATGAACATCAGATACACCAAACTCAGCACGCTGATAGGCAACCATAAGACCTTTCAAAACATACCATAACGATTGACCTTGACGCAAGGTCAAGGTCACTAAAGCTGTCTGCAAGGAAATTTTACATTGGCAATTTGTAAGAATCTAGGAAACCCAGCGACATCAAACTTTGCAAGATGATAGACATTGACAACACCTTCACTGACATACCTGTATTCAGTGACTTTGAATCAAGGTCAAGGCCACACAAGCAGTTTTGCAGAAAACCTTCGAAAACCTTAACATTTGCAGTCTCTCAGAAACAATGAACAGCAGTAGCACCAAACCTGGCTTGCTGATAAACAGTAGTAAGACCTTTTAAGAAATACCTTTTTGAATAACCTTGACTAAAGGTCAAGGTCATCAATAGCTGTCGCATTGGAAATTAAAATTGCCGTTTTCTCAGAATGTAGGGGAACCAGAGGCATCAAACTTTGCATGATGATAGACATTGACAAAACCTGTACTGGCATGCTTGTATTCAATTTCCTTGAGTCAAGGTCAAGGCCATTCAACATGTTTTGCGGACACTTTAACGTTAGCATTTTCTTGGAAACAACAAACACCAAACAAGGCACAATGATAGACAGCAATGAGACCTATGCACACATACCCATTCGAATGACCTTGGCTCAAGGTCAAGGTCATTACAGCTGTCTGTTGTGAAATTTTACATTACCACTTGTACAGAAACTACAAAAACTAGAGCTGTCAAACTTGGCATAATAATTACTGATAAGCTCTTCACTTACAGATCTCATTTGAATGACCTTGACCTAAGGTCAAGGTCATAGAAGCTGTCCTGGGAAAACTGTTATATCGCCATTTGCCGTTTTCTTAGGAACTATGAACACAAGAGCAGGGCTCCCTAAAAGCTACAGACCTAAAGGGTCCACTGACCCCCAGTTCAAAATTTTAGGGGGGTCTTTGTACCTCCACTTTCAATTTTTAAAGGGTCTGAACCATTTCTCAAGTTTTTGGTGCATGGAATTATAAATTCAGTAAATACTGCTGAACAGGGGTGTGTGTGTGTGTGTGTGTGTGTGTGTGTGTGTGTGTGTGTGTGTGTGTGTGTGTGTGTCACGGTGTGTGTGTGTGTGTGTGTGTGTGTGTGCAAAACTTAATTTTATCAACTTCAAATCATATAATTAAATGAAGTGGGTACAATTCAGTTTTGAAAGTTGGAAACTCTGACTTTTTGCTGCTCTGTGCCGACTCTGATGCGACGTCTGAATCGTAGAGCTCTATGCCGCGACGCCGAAGTGCACCCGCTGCCGGGCGAGGCCTCGAACCCCTCCACAACTTTTCCCGGCACTGACGAAAAAGTCCATAGTCTTTTGAACTTCCACTTTTTCGGTGGCATGATTCGTCACAGAGAAAGCGAATCCAATCGGTAACAAGAGCACTGACTCTAAAATCTTTCGTCCATAGTTTCGAGCGCAGAAGCAGAAAAAGATGGGGCACGTTCACTACGCGCGAGTGGCTGTAATAGCCGCCGATCTGCAGCAGTAGACAGTTAACCCCTGCGAGCGTGAAACAGAACCATAAACAGAACCGAACTGAACGCGGCCAAGGCAAGGGAGAACACTCACTCGATCACAACAAGCCTATACGCGTACGCACGGTAGTGCAGAGGTAGTGCGTCAAGCTAAGCACAGATCGCGTTCATAATGCTTCAACGTACCCTCTCAAATTTTTTTTAGGACGTAAATTTTTACTTCAGTGCGTAAATTACGCACAGACGCACAGTTTAGGGAGCCCTGAAGAGACACCCTACTTCAGGATAGCTAGTGATAAGAGCTTTACAAACATACTCTTTTGAATGACCTTGACCCATCTCACAAGTGAGCCAAGGAAGCTTTGCTCCTCTAGTTTTTTGTGTTTTTTTTAGTAGTTTACGTTTTAGATAAGATTTGTTTTGATTATGTTTGCGTTTGTGTTTTAGATTCTTGAAGACAATGGGAGCTGGGGAAATGATTCTATCATCGATTACTTTAAGCAGTACGCAGATGCCGCTTTCAGCAGATTTGGAGGTTTGGTATGTAAACACAGCCGTAGCAAATATTTCTTCTTCTTCTTCTTCTTCTTCTTCTTCTTCTCCTCCTCCTTCTCCTCCTCCTCCTTCTCCTCCTTCTTCTGTTTGAGTAGGTGACAGTAAAACCTAATGTGAAATGACAGGGCCATTTGTCAACCATATCAGTATATCAATAGTGTCAAGAGATGGGACGGAGCTTATCATGGGATTTAACGGGAGCAGAAGTCTGACCTTGAGCTGAACTGAACAGAACTCTGTGTCCTGCAGAGTACTTTACGAAGACAAAAACAGCTTTTGCAAATCTTACATAGTGGTGGGCCATTTTTGTTTATTTGTTACTGTTTCAGCAGATGATCTCGATCATTCTGCCTAAATCTTTTGTGTGATAGTGTGTGTGTGTGTGTGTGTGTGTGTGTGTGTGTGTGTGTGTGTGTGTGTGTGTGTGCGTGCGTGCGTGCGTTCGCGCGCGCTTGTGTGTGTGTGTGTGTGTGTGTGTGTCTGTGTGTGTGTGTGTGTGTGTGTCTGTGTGTGTGTGTGTCTGTGTGTGTGTGTCTGTGTGTGTGTCTGTGTGTGTGTCCAGTTTTGCCTTTTGTCACATGATTAGGAAGCATATGTTTTCAAGGAACATATCGCATGGTTGGATAAAGATTTCTGCAAAAACAAAATAAAATAAGTGAAAGGCGTTTACTCCAAATGCTAAAGCCAACAGAATACCACGAACCTTTACAAAACACTGTGACGAGTGACGTTGGTCTCAACAGGTGAAATATTGGATCACGTTCAACGAACCGTGGGTGATCACCTGGCAAGGCTACGGTCGAGGGGACTACGCGCCGGGCATCAAACAGCCGGCCACTTTACCTTACCTGTACGGTCACAACATCATTAAGTGTCACGCCGAAGCCTACCACCTGTACGACACTAAATACAGGTCACTGTTCAATGGTAAGAAGGTGTAAGCCGCCATTGGTTGATATTTCTTGTGCGTTCTCTGGATTTAGCCTCAGCTGATTATGTTGGCTGTGGTGATGAAGTTTGTGGTCTTGGAAAGAAGGTGTTGCCGTTGATAAAATACTCAGTCTCTTGCTGTTGATGGCTAAATTTCATATTTACTGTTGCAGATGCCTTGGTAGGCGCTTGAATGTGTAGTCCATTTGGGTGTAAAGGAAATTTGTGTGAGCAGTCAGTCCATCAGCTACGTGTTTAGTCCCGCAGAAACAGATTAATATAAGTCCACGAAAAATAAACAGGAGATCTACAGGTGATATGAATAGTTGGGATGGATTGAGGAAGGGCTGTGGTTGTACATGCCGAAAGTTTAATGCGTGGTTTGATTTGTTTCTTCATTTTTTTTTCTTTGCTCTGGTGCATGCAGGAATGATTTCCATCACTCTAAACACGGACTTCTTCTCGCCAAAGGACCCAGATAACCCTGCGCACGTGGAGGCCGCGGAACGCGCGCAAGAATTTATGCTGGGGTGGTTTGCCAATCCAATCTACAAAGACGGCGACTACCCACAGGTTACTTCAACCGCTGTACCCGTTATTTAGTCAGCAAAAGGGCCAAAACAACATGGATATGATGAGCTTTTAGCCCTTTTCACTATTTGACGGCAGACTTGGCTATCTCTGCCGCTGGTTTTAATTTTTAATCAGGTAGTTTTATGTAGGTGTCTACTCAAGTGGTCAGATCGTGCGTGCGTGCGTGTGTGTGTGTGTGTGTGTGCGTGTGTGGCAAAGAGGTATCAGAGCAATCAACCGTCATTTGTGGGTTTTTTTATTGTTGTTTTTTTAAAGCCTCATGATCATTGACGTGATAAAGTGCTTTGGCCCCCTTGGGCCTGCATCTTTATTTGACGGTAGAAATGAAGAAACAACTATGCCACTGCGGTCATACGTCGTTTTCCCCTTTCTGACGTCACAACAGGTGATGAAGGACTACGTGAGACGTAACAGTCCTAGGGGCTCATCCAGACTGCCAGAGTTCACAGAACAAGAGAAACACTTCATTCAAGGTTAGACTCCGAGCTGACAACCAATGCCCTAGATACTAGAACTCTCTATACTCATCACAAGATGCCACTAAAGTTAATAATAAGAAGAAGAAGACGACTACTACTACTACTACTACTACTACTACTACTACTACTAAGAAGAAGAAGAAGAAGAAGAAGAAGAAGACTACTACTACTACTACTGCTGCTGCTGCTGCTGCTGCTGCTGCTGCTACTACTACTACTACTACTACTCTTTTCTAAAGCGCAATATCCCAGGAAGACGCTGGCTTAAAGTGCTTTACACAAAAAATACAATCTGACTCACGCACGCACGCACGCACGCACGCACGCACGCACGCACGCACACACACACACACACACACACACACACACACACCTGACACTGTGAAATGTTTGTCCCCTGCAGGTACATACGATTACTTCGGATTGAATCACTACTCCACGTCACTGTGCGAGCCGACTGATGACGTGTACCAGGCCTCAGTGACGCAGGGCTATATCGGCGACATGGAGGTCAAACTCAGCAGAGATCCATCCTGGCGCAAGTAAGCCGTTCTTCTTTTTCCTCTTTTATTATTTTTTTTTCTATGTTTTCTTCTTGTTTTCTGTTTCTTTTTCCCCTTTTTGTTTTCAGGGTTTTTTGTTGTTGTTGTTTTGTGTTTTTTTTTTTTTTTTTTGTATTGTTCATTTCTCACCTTAATTTTTCTTCTTCTTTCGTTATTTCCATTTTTCGGTTTTTCGGGTTTTCCTTTTTTTCCGTGTTTTTTATTTTTTATTATTATTTTTGTTTTTTTTACTAATATATCAGGGGAATAAAAACCGTTACAGCACGGCCTGTTGCGACAGCTTAGTTTTATGCGGCATGATCCGGTGTTCAGCATTCGACGGGACGTAATCGATTGTTACTCTCTGAACTTGTTTTAAGGACAATTTGTCTCCCTTCGTCAGACAGCCTTTGGCAAGTAACGGATAGGATTTGTGGACCAAATTATTTAGGCTATCGGCCTGGGCCCGTATGTAAAAGTCGAGGTTAATTTAACCCACGGCTACGGGCCTAACCAAGACTAGGACAAAAGAAACCCAAAAGCAAAATTAATTTAAAAAAGGAAGCGAAGAAAGGAAGAAAAAAATTCTTCTATAATGGCTTAGGCACCTTGCTGGAATGGGCCTGTTTCTTGATTTAAAACAAAAAAACAACAACAGAAAATTTAGAGCTAGTTTAGTTCGAGGTCAGACTCTAGCCCGGGGCTAAAAGCCCTAACCCCGACTTTTACATGCGGGCCCTGACAAGGCAAGCTACGGATAGGAATATTGCTGATATATCTGGTGGTTCTCTGGTTCACGGAAAGCGAAGTGTCTTGTGGCATCCCTGTTATCATGTTTGGTAACTGACGCTGCACGATTAACTGTCGCTTTAATTAATATAATAATTTGATATAATGATAGAAATGTCAGTGGTTGATTGTCCAGTTGGGGCATCCGATTTTTGAGTGAAGTATGTGGCACCGATCATTCGGGCCAATCGTTGGGGTGGTTCTCTCCGGGTACTCCGGCTTCCTTCTCCTCTGCTTAGGAAATCGTCAGCCCGGCCCACATGCAAACCTTCAAAATAAATGTAATTTGAAAGTCTGGAACGTGAATAGCTGAGCCGACTCTTCGCACCACGTGATTGTAAAAAGCCTAGTTTATTGCTCCAGAATGTGTTTGATTCACGTGAGCGTGCGTGTTGGTTTCAGTTCACGGCCAAGAAATTACATTAAGCGCCTGTATAATACCCATTCTTCTTCTTCTAATTATTATTATTAGCCCCCCCCCCCCCCCAAACAAGGAGGAACGGCCCCGTCCTACAAATAGTTGTTTCTCCAAACTTCATTTTATTTTGTCTGTTTTGTTGTTATTGTTGCCGGTTCTCCCCTCTCCAAGTTCTACCAATGACACTAGATCCTCTACGACCTCGACCGATTAGCCACGTGACTGGGGGTGCCGGGGCCGGGTGGGGGAAGAGGGGGGAGAGAAAGAGAGAGAGGCAGAGAGAGATTGTTTAGGAGTTTAACGTCCTTTTCCCCCACATAAGGGTGATATCAAAGACGGGGCAACGAGAAAAAGGCCAGCACAAATATTTGACCCCAGCGGCCGGGATTCGAACTCTCGGCCCAAGCATTGAAAGTCCAACCAAAGACCATTATCTACGGTCTTTGGTCCAACGCTCTACCATTCGGCCACCCTGGCTCCCCAGAGAGAGAGAGAGAGAGAGAGAGAGACGTCAGTTCCGTGAACTAAACATTTGACGTCAGCCTCAGGCAGGTCGTCATACAGAGAGAGAGAGATGACGTCAATTCCGCGAAGTAAACTTTTGACGTCAGCCTCTAGCACTGAGATCGTCTGAGGATGCTTGTTAATGTCTTGTGATTTCCCTGTTGGCTTTGTGACTTCTCCGACTGAATTATTTTTCACATGAAATCTGGAAGATCTAGACCGCTGATGAAATGTCGGAAGCAGTGACGATACTTGCAGATTTTGTCTGTGAACCAAACATTTGACGTCAGTCTCACGCTGCTCGTCTGACAGATGATACCTCTACATATCTTGTGATTTCCTTGTTGCTTTTGTGACTTCCGTGACTGAATTAATTTTTACATAAAATCTGGAAGATCTAGAGAGCTGATGAAACGTGGACTTAAGTGCCTTGGATTGTACTTACGAAATTGCAAAATTGGAACTTTTTTGACCGGCGCTTCTCGCAGAAACGTGAAAAATGTGTTTACCTAAAGGCTCTGCTATTCTTAATACTAAAGCTATAATAGTGCAGTAGTTCATGTCATATGTGCAGTTGGCACAAGTGACAAAAATACCGGAATGATGAGTAATTTGAAGCAGTCTTTTCATAGATATTTGGCCTTATATGCAAACCACCCCTACCTCGAAAATATTTTTCTTACACAAAACCTGTCAGAGCTACAGAGCTGTGCTACGAAAACAGGCAGTATAATTGGATGATCATCCCAATTTCAGAAAATGAAGCCATTTGAACATTTTTTTCGAAAAAATTCGTAACATGACCGATTTTTTAAAATCGGCGATAACTCTTCTGAAAATGCAGTAGGCTAAAAATCGTGAAAGGTAGCTCTGGAGAAGGTGAATTCCCATTTTATCTCAATGTAAAAAGGCCTCCAACGAGGTGGTTTAGGAGATAGCCATCATTACATCCGTCCACACACACACACACACGTCTCACAACTCCCGCCAAAAAGAACGCAGCAGCATGGTGTGCACGTAAGGTGTCTATGACGCAGATTTCGTTACGTCACTGTGTGCGTGAAAGTAAGTATTGTGTGGAGAAACGTCACAGTCTTGTTTTGTATCACTGAAACTTGCTGCTGCGCGTAGCAAAATCTGCCCCGTCTCATAAAGTTGTTTCTCTATCGAGAAACAACTTAAAAACTGAAGGGGGGGGGGGAGGGGGATAAATGAGTTAAATTATTCCTGTGTTTTTGTTGTGATCAGATCCGCATCATATTACCTGTTCTACGTACCGTGGGGGATGAGGGGGATACTGAACTGGATCCGCACCCACTACAACAACCCCCCGACAATTGTGACGGAGAACGGCGTGACGGACAACAACGGGACACTGCAGGATTCTCACCGCATTGACTACCTCCGTTCCTACATTGATGAGATGATCAAAGGTGAAAGATCACGAGAAATCGCACCAACGGAGCGAAAAGAAAAAGAAAATAGCAAAATGGCACTCCAGCAGTGTCTTTCGAACAGAATGCTGATAGTTAAGAGTAAGATGCGAGCTGACAGGGTGTGTGTGTGTGTGTGTGTGTGTGTGTGTGTGTGTGTGTGTGTGTGTGTGTGTGTGTGTGTGTGTGTGTGTGTGTGTTGAGGGGGGGGGGGGGCGTAGGGATGGGGAGATGTTGCGTACGGAGACTTTAAGTTTGACGCTGTTTGCGAATGAATTGATGCTCTATTGATGAATTGATGTTCTATTGATGAATTGATGGTCTATTGATGAATTGATGGTCTATTGATGAATCGATGCTTTGTGTGGTTGGTAGGTAAGCTTTAGGGTTTAACGTCCCCGCCACACGAGTGATTTGAGACTGCCCTACGGGGCAGGTTGTGGGAGGGGGGGGGGTGGTGCGGGGGTGGGGGCGGGGGGGGATGGGCAGCTATCCTACGGGAACAGGCGAGCTCAAGGAACACGATTCAATCCAGTCAGACATGGGATTGATCTGTATGAATGACTGTGATTGACCTGTTACACAAACAGATTCAGTTATACAGTCGAAGGAAACAGTGCCTCGGTGCAATGGAACTGCTGATGTTCTTCTTGCGGCCGTTTTTGTATGTCTGAGCTGCGTCAAGATACACACAAGATTCCCCGCCAGCCACTCTGGAACGCAGCACTGCTCAGTGCCATGTGTTTTCTGGCTGACTGCAGCCTCTGTACACCTCTAGTATATAATCTCTTGTAACTTCTGAATAAAAGCACCAGTTTACTTCTTCTTATTTTAATGTCGGCAAATTGGATGTAGAGGTGTGTATTTGTTTTGCTCCAAGTGCTCAAATGAATTTTGAAAAATCGGCCAGTGTCTCTCAAAGGGCATTACACTCTATGCGCCACGCTCGCCGAAATGCGCGATCGGCACACATCTCCGTGCACGCCGAAATGCGAGATTGGCGCCAAAAGGGTTAAATACACCATAAAATGCGTGCCACGCAACACTCACAGTCTCAAGGAGATAGTTTTTGTTGTTTGTTGTTGTTGTTGTTGTGGTTTGTTTGTTTGTTTGTTTGTTTTCTGCTTTTTAAAAAAATTCTACGATTACTTGTAGCCAATCAAATGATCTGTTACAGCAACCCTGATTGACAAGTGTAACGTGGTTGGCTACACCGTCTGGTCCATCATGGACAACTTCGAATGGGCTCGAGGCTACACCGAGAAGTTCGGCATCTATTACGTCGACTTTGACGACCCGCAGCGCCCTCGTGTGGCCAAGGACTCGGCTCATTTCTACAAGCAGGTGATTGCTGACAGGGGCTTTCCTGACCCGGGTCTTGTGGGCTGAAATGATATGATGTGTCCGAAACAATAAAATTTCTAATGGCTGTTCAGTCAGTCAGTTATGCAGTGCACGTGCCGGTGTCACAGTGTAACTGACTCACTGACGGCGTGCCGGTGGGTCAGGCTGTGTGTGTGTGTGTGTGTGTGTGTGTGTGTGTGTGTGTGTGTGTGTGTGTGTGTGTGTGAGATAGTGTTGGTCTGCTTATAGCACGACCGGCTGACGCATTCGGGTCTATATTTGGATGCGTTCAGTTGACAACTGAAAACACGTACTGTTCCACAGGCTAAACAGAAAAGCCCCAACCACTTGAATTATATGGAAATGACAGTCCGAGACTTTTCCCCACATTATACAAGCTTAATGTTATATATATATACTGAAGCGATTGCACAGGTGGGTTCCTCCTCGACTGTTATACTGCACGCTTCGCTGCGCCGCAAAGCCGGCTGCAGGGAAGGTCACGGTCACTACGCAATAACCGTGTAAAATCTTTACCTCAGCCGCGGTGCAGCAAGAAGCTTTGGGACGAGCCGACTATGTACTGAACGCGTCCCGCTACTTTCGGTTTCTGAATCTACACATTTTCGCCGGATATGCACACATCAGCCATTTTGGTGAGTAGAATTTTACATTTCCGCATCTTGAGGTATGTGTTTCTTCATATTCCGAACCTCACTGGTGTCTTTGAAGTTCAGTAATTGTGTGTTCAATGTGCTATTACCTTGTTTTGCGTTCACTGACCGTCACTGATTATTAACTGCTCCTAACCTATGCCGTTAGTGGTATACACGGCCGCACACTTCAAGTTACCAGCTGACAGAAAGGCAGAGTTAATTTTTACCGATACCGATCCTACCGTGTGTGTGTGTGTGTGTGTGTGTGTGTGTGTGTGTGTGTGTGTGTGTGTGTGTGTGTGTGTGTGTGTGTGTGTGTGTGTGTTTAATGCTCACAGATCGTTCTCTGCTGTTTCGTGGTATCCATCATCACACCACTTAGACACCTGGACAGTCTGTCTGCGATGCTGGCACTGAGCCAACGGAAGTGTACTCGATGAAGCGGCGACCACACTGAGTGCTCCAGTAGTGCAATTTGAACTGATGTTCGACCGCTCGCGCAAATTGTAAAAAAACAAAACAAAAAACAAACATTGTATCACATTAGGCCTAATAGCTGCGCTGTATGGCACTACTCATCAAGATAGCAAAAAAAACACAAAAACCCAAGAATAAATATAAAAAAAGCCGCGCGCGCGCACACAGACACACACAGACACACACACACACACACACACACACACACACAGATTAAACTGCATGCGAAGTCAAATCTGGAGCTTTTACATTCATTAATAGTGTCTTGTGGGTGTTCAGATGTGTGTAACTGTAACAGAGCTGAATATGCCCCGAGCACAGTTTCATTAAAACAAAACCAGAAACCCTATTGTAACCTATTGATGCTGATAACGCTTGTGAGCAGCTCTTAAAGTGTGTCAAGATTGCTCTTGTTGCCAGTACCTACACACAGTACACAGATCTTTTCGAGCAGATCTTAAGATTGCAAGCGCACAGACATCAACCTCGGCTGATTACGAGCATGATAGCATCAAGATGTGTGCAAAGTCTGTGCCTGTTTTCGAAAGATCGTTGCTAAGACGTGTGTATTATTATTATTATTATTATTATTAATATTATATTTATTATCATTATTTGTAGTATCATTAGCGTTAACATTAGCATTATCAGCATTATTATTGTTTATATTAGTAGCATTATTATTAATCGTACCATTATTACTATTAGCATTGTTATTATTAATATTAGCATTATTATTAGCATTATTATTATTATTTATTAAGACATGAGCAGAAAAGTACACCTGCCGCCTACTCATAATACAGGCCATGAGGACCAGTATAGCCACAAACACAAGTGACTACGATATCGTCATGTTTGTGTGAAGCAGACGATAAGAGCTAAGACCGTCTGCGTCAGCCGCAGTGAACTCAACTTGTGGGCAGGTCGTACAAGTCACGTGGGCAAGTTTACAGAGCTCAAAATTAGATAGGCTTCGGGTGGGGTGGGTGTTTGGGGGTTTAACGTCCTTTTCCACCACATAGGGTGATATCAAAGACGGGGCAACGATGAAAAAGCCAGCACAAATATTTGGCCCCAGCGGGGGATAGGCTTCGGTAACACCACTGGCCCAATAGGAGCAGCGTCGGCGCAAAACACTTTTGTAACACAGAAGGAGATTGCTCAAACTGACGTATGCTTAAGTGTGTCAAGGGTTGCCTTTAGCTGCATACAGCGTGCGGGGAGCCCCTGTTGTACATGCTGATCGTATAGCCCTGCGCAGCCGGTTAACTGAGGCGATGAATGCAGACATGGACGGTGCGTCTCCAAAGAAGGATTTCTCGAAGGAGATGGAGAAGTTTAAACACGTGCAGTTCGTGATACCAGACATCAACTGTGTGCCGAGAGGGAAGGTATTTTCCGGTCGTTTCAAGCACAAGGTTGCCGAGGAAGGCTTTGACATAGGAAACGGTGAGGGTGTTTGTTTTTTTTTTTCGTTTTTTTTCCCCCTTACTTTCTTGTTCCTACATGCTTTTGAGGCAGTCAGTGACGGTTACTCTCTCTCTCTCTCTCTCTCTCTCTCTCTCTGAGGCAGTGACGGTTACTCTCTCTCTCTCTCTCTCTCTGAAACACTGAACCAGACGTTTACTTCTAGGAAATAAGAAAGTTTCTTCCAAGAGTCCATTTCAGTTTGGTGCATAATCTGAATAACCATGTCAGGTGTGTGTGTGTGTGTGTGTGTGTGTGTGTGTGTGTGTGTGTGTGTGTGTGTGTGTGTGTGTGTGTGTTGTCTTTCGTGTAATATTTCTTTCGAGTAATTGTTCTTTATTTTGCCATTGTTTTTCTTTCTTCTTCTTTTTCCTTGTATTTCCTTTTATCTTGCCATTGTAGTCTCTTTTTTGTAGCAACGGCTGATTGAAAATTAATCATTGTTTGGTTAAATCATTTCCGTTGGAAAATAAAGTTCTCTCTCTCTCTCTCTCTCTCTCTCTCTCTCTCTCTCTCTCTCTCTCTCTCTCTCTCCGAGGCTCTCTCTGTTCAAACAGCTTGTGTATAATTCCAAAGCCTCGAATTTACATCATCAAATGTCGTCTTTCACATGATTTTCTGGGGCGGCATTATGGAATAGTCTTCCAACGCATGTTAAAAACGCATGCTCTGTCACAACTTTCAAACAGCTCTTCTTCAAATATCTTATGTCACACGAGGTTTAACCGTCCCACAGTGTATTTTCGCTCATTCCTACATGTATTGACATAATTGGTATGTTATTCACGCTTTTTAAATGTTCTTTATTAGTCTGTAGTTTGTTTTAACTATGGATTCATTGGTATTTCTGTTTTGTTCCTATTGCTGCACATGGAACTCTCTCTCTATCTTTGTGTGTGTGTGTGTGTGTGTGTGTGTGTGTGTGTGTGTGTGTGTGTGTGTGTGTGTGATTTAGATAGAAATTACTAGAATAGATACGTGTATTACTAGAAGTAGCAACGGCAGGTAAGAAAATTGGCTGTTGTACGTTAATTACCTCTACCGTTGAAAAATAAAGTTTTCTTGATTCTTGATAATCTCTCTCTCTCTCTCTCTCTCTCTCTCTCTTACAATGGAGCAATGTCTGTTTGAAAATTACAATACACGGTCATACAACGAGTATAATGTTGTATAAAAGGGAGAATATTGACTTGTTACTCCTTTCCTTGTTTCTTTCTTTTATTCTTTGGTTATTTGATTGTTTGGTTGTTTCTCTGGCTGCTTCTTTCGTTTGTCAGTCGATGGCTTAGTCGCTTCATCGACATTTTGTGTCTCTCTCAGCGGTGTGTATGATGGGCCCGAGAGGTGACTTCACCACCGGCATATCTCGTTTCCTCGGCAACAACTGGCCCAATCATCCCTCCCGCCCTTGCATCGAGACTTTGACCCCTTGGCCTTGGGTGGGAGAGGAAGGTCGTCGCACGGGAAACGTCCTCTGTGACCTCTGTCATCCTGATGGAAGTCCAGACCTCACCTCACCGAGGCAACTACTTCGTGCCCAGGTCGACGCTCTGCGGGAGAAACACGGGCTGATTATCAAGTCGGCTTTTGAATACGAATTTTTCGTGTGCAAAGAGGATAGTTTAGAACCTCTAGGAAGGCAGAGCTTGCAATGCTGGGATATGAGATTGTGGTGGGAACACGAGGAGCTCTTCAACGGCCTGTACGATGTCTTAGAGAATGTTGGTGTTGAGGTGTCTTCGCTAATGCCGGAGCTCCCCCAGGGTCAGTGGGAGATCACAACGGAGCCGATAGAAGGCCTGCGTGGTGGTGACACAGGTTTCTACGTGAAGAATGCCGTGAAGGGGTACTTCAGCACGCGCGGTTACCATGCCACGTTCATGTCAAAACCCACCACTCGAGGTCCCGTGAATGGCATGCATTTGAACCACTCGCTATGGAGGCCCCGACAGTCCGGGGACGGAGAGGACAACGTGTTTCTCGGCTGTCACGTTGAGGACTCTCAAGACCAAGAGGGTGCCCGGCAAGGTCATGACACAGCCACCGAAGGTGACTTGTCAACCACAGCTAGGCACTGGACAGCTGGACTGCTCACCCATGCGCCGGCGTTGTGCGCCTTGCTGTGCCCTACTGTCAACTGCTACCGTCGTCTGCACAGCCTTTGCACCCCTACTCACAACACGTGGGGCCCGGATGATAGGTTCGCCATGATCCGTGCGCGCAGCTCTCCCGGCAACGCTTTCCTGGAGAACCGCCTGCCCAGCTCCGCAGTCAACCCGTATCTAGCTCTTGCCGCCACTGTCGCAGCCGGTATGGACGGGTTGAACAGAAAGTTGCAGTGCCCGCCCCCCAGATACCCAACCGAGTCCAGTTTCTCCGCAAAGCTAGAGGGCGTAACTAGTGGTACACTCCCAAGGGATACAACCTTGTCCTCAAAGCAAAGCGACATAACTGAGGGTCCTCAACAGAAGCCAGAGGGCACCACCCAAGGTCAGGAGCTTCCAAGATCGTTGGCCGAGGCCCTGGTTGCCCTGGAGACGGACCAAGAGTTGCGAGCTTTACTCGGTGATCGCTTTGTCGACTGTTACGTCACAGTGAGGCGGGACGTTGAGGTAAAGGCCTGCGAGGAAGCGAGCCTGGACACAAAGGATGAGGAACTTGCCTTCGAGAGGAAACTCTGTTTCAATGCTCTTTGAGTACAGCTCTACCATTGAGCGCAGCTGTTCGACTAATCGTCTGGATGCTGCTGTTCGCTGTGCTGTGCAGTGCAGTGACCTTTTCTTTCGTTCTTGTAATTGGATAGAAAATGGGCACTGAACTTGTCGTTGTTGAGTAATTGGATGTAAATGGGGACTGGAGTGGTGCAAACTACACATTGTCGGTGGGTAGAAATCACGTGATTTATACGTTCGTTCTGGTGTTACACGCGGGATGTACTTCCTCCAGCGACAAGTGCCCCGGGTAAATGCAGCTGCAGGCTAGAAGTGCCCCTAAGTCAAGGGAGCCGGGGAGGTCATCTGGCTTATTACACCAACTTCTTTGGTGGATTCCTGTCGTCTCTCCTCTCGCATTTGAATTTAATTCAAACTGTTCCCTTGATTTTACTTTCAAATCAGCATGCGGAATGGATACTAACATATTAAGCTAAGCGACATAACGGAGGGTCCTGAACAAATTAACTACGGATACGTATATTAATTACGAAACGTACAGTCTAAAACTCTCGGTGGAAAGAAATGTGTTTTATATTAATACTTGTTCTGGCTTACTTGATGGATTCCGTGCTGTCTCTCCTCTCGTGTTTTCAACTGCTCCAACGATTTTACTTTCAAATCAATACACATAATATTATTTACGCAATGTACAGTATACACTAATTTACAACGGCAAGAAATTTGATTTGTGCCGCGTTGATAGAAAAACCGATATTCAAAATTTGTCTATAGATATTAGATATATTCCTGACGTGTGATTTTTACCCCACCTGTTTCGGGGAGCCGGGATAGCCGAGGGGCAGAGCGTCTATTCAATGTTCGGGACGTGAGTTCGAATCCTGGGCCTGTATGTAAAACTCGAGGTTAATTTAACCCATGGCTACGGGCCTAACCCAGACTCGGACAAAAGAACCCCCAAAACAAAATTAAATACAAAAGGATGCGAAGAAGGACAAAAATCCCTCTATAACGGCATAGGCACCTTGCTGGAATGGACCCGCTTCCTGACTAAAAAACAAACAAACAAAAAACAGAAAATTTAACCCTAGAGCTAGTTTAGTTCGAGGTTAGACTCTAACCCGGGGCTAAACTCCCTAACCCCGACTTTTACATGCGGGCCCCGGTTGGGAACAAATCTCTGTTTTCGTTGTCCTGACTTTCATATCACTCATGTGTGGTGGAAAAGGACATCAAACATTCAAACACCCGCTTCCGTTTCAGGTCACTAGTGTGAACTCATTGTTTATTACTGTCCAAGTATAATCACTGAACATTGCTGCTTTATGTGATTTTCCTTTCTTATTCATTTAGGATTATACAGTACAGTACAGTACAGTACAATGCAACCGAACGTGGGTGAACAATACATTGGAACAGCAGCTGGTGGAGATGACAGAGTTAAATGTCTAACAAAAAAAACCCCATCCAACCAACCGACCAAACCAAAAACCCCGAAACAACCAACAACAACAAAATTAAAAACACAAAAACAGTTAATGTAATTACACGTATTAATACATTTGATTTTTCAGTCTTATTTTTATAATCAGTGGCTTCCCATAAATTAACAAAAAGAAACCGGACGACTGAATTGTTCATGTTGAGGATGATTGAGAGGTGTGCTGCTTACATCTCAGTTTCCTTGGACACAGAAGAGCACCGGGCGCTAGCAACACAGATTTAGATCAACGATCTACAACTATCTAAAAATAGCATCCTTGTACTGAGGCAGTCAGTGGGAGATAAAGCTGAGTTCGAATCCCGGCTGGGGCCAGATATTTGTGCTGGCCTTTCTCTCGTTGCCCCGTCGTCTTTGATATCACCCATACGTGGCGGAAAAGGACGTTAAACGCGGGTCCAAAGATTCACCCACCCTCCGCTTGGACACAACACTCCAGAAGTTGAAAATAAACGCTGTAAACTCCCACGCGTGGGTTTCTTTTTGTGTTTTGTTTGTTTTGGGTGCTGATTTTGTGTGCACGAACATACCATACAAAAGGTAAATTCTAGTCCCTTTAAATTCAGCCGTAAATGTCGCAAAATCTGACTTTTGAGTAGTGCGTCCGACTTGACTGGTAAACTGATAGGGAAGTTTCGCTTGCCATACTCTTCTTTGGCGTGTTGTGACTCGGTCTGAAAAAAAAAGACCTTTTGACTATTTTCTTGCGTACAGTGCCCAAAACAAACTTTTCTAGCAAATAAAAGCGGAAACCACTTAACTTTCACAAAGGACGGCACAGGTCAACGTTTCGGCTTTCGCCTTCCTCAGGACACAAACAAATGGGACATAACTTCAACTAACAAACAAAAGGTAACTGTGCGGACGTACTGACATACACGGCGCTGGGAGGGGGGGGGGAAGAGCGATAAAAGGACCAGAAAACAATAGTAAAAATATCACAACACCCATCCTTTGGTGACAGAAGACCATGGACTGTGTGTGAAAAAAAAGTGGGGCAGAAAAGAATAGTAAAAAAAATAGCAGACATCACAACACCCATCCTTTGGTGACACAAGACTATGGATTGTGTGTGAAAAAAGTTCAGAGGGTTATGTTACGGCTTTTCGTTCAAACCATCCGGGGCCTGGTTTTTTTTTTTTACGTGAGACTATACACGTGATTTGCCAGCGTAGTTGATATCTAGCCTGTTGAAACTGTGCGCCTGTGTAAATTTGCACATGTTTTCGCAAGCGTCTCTTGAGTTTCTTAAACAGCTCATAAAACACCAGCTTGACCTCTTTTTTTCACGAAGCTGTTCCCTGTTGACTTATCTAGATCAACGTATGCGAGCATGTACTCACTGCCGTCCTAGTTGTACGCACCGAAACTAGACTATGGTCCTGCTACAAGGCCCTCATTTGTTTGATAAGGCTGGACTGTGTTGCGAAATACTGAACACGTGTTGAAAAAGAAACGCTGCTTCGTCATTCAGCTGGGGGCACTGACTGACTGGTGAAGAGGAGGTCAGGATGTACGCAGTTTTTTGTTTGCTGTTGGTGATCGCCGGTGTTGAGAGCCAGCCAACGGTTGTTAAATGTATCCCCGATGGCGCTTTGAGAGGGACCAGGGTTCAAGTTGGAGCTGATTCTCACGTGGATATGTTCCTCAGGATTCCATACGCCCGCCCGCCGATCGGTATGAGATGTGCGATGCATGTGAGAGTCTTGGTGTCGAGTTTGAACGTACGCACACACGCACGCACACGCATGCACGCACACACGCACGCACACACACTCCGGCGCGCACATCCACAGACGCACGCTCATGGGCGCACGCATACGCGCACACGCGCGCGCGCACACACACACACACACACACACACAAGCGCACACGCACGAACGCACACTCGTTTAATATGAGGCCGTGTGTGTGTGTGTGTGTGTGTGTGTGTGTGTGTGTGTGTGTGTGTGTGTGTGTGTGTGTGTGTGTGTGTGTGTGTAACTCATTGTCATTGTTTGAAATGTTGTATGCCAGACACTTGACAAAAATAATATTATTAAGCAAGATGAAATCACTTGCTCCTTCTGAACCAAGTAGATAATTCCAAGCACGGACTAATACCACACACACACACACACACACACACACACACACACACATGATGCAGGCTACCACACTGAAGCCACCCTTACTTCTCCCTTGTGTGATCAGTGAACAAGTTTTCATCAGTTCTACCCATCCCGCAGGAGACTTACGATTCCAGAAGCCCCTCGCGCCTGTAGCATGGAGTGGTGTTCGGGACGCCACACAGCTAGGACCACAGTGTCCACAACGTCCATCTCCTGGTACGGTTGTCCAGCTTCCAAACAGCGAAGACTGCCTCTTCCTCAACGTTTATACCCCCAAGGTCGGTTCGTACCGTCCATGTGGTCCATGAGAAGTGTGTGTCTCCGGCTTGCCCGTTTTTTTTTTTGTTTTTTTTTTCAGCATTAGTGCTGCGACTGGCTCGTTGCACACCTGGGCCCGTAACTATGTAATAGTCGAGGTTAGGGCTTTTAGTCCTGGGTTAGAGCCTAACCTCGAACTAAACTAGCTCTAGGGTTAAATTTTCTGTTGTTTTTTGTTTTAAATCAAGAAGCGGGCCCATTCCAGCAAGGTGCCTAAGCCGTTATAGAAGGGTTCTTTCTTCCTTTCTTCGCTTCCTTTTTTTTTTTTTTTTTTTTTTGGGGGGGGGGGGTTCTTTTGTCCTAGTCTGGGTTAAATTAACCTCGACTTTTACATATGGGTCCATGCGGATCCGGTATGAATGCTGGCTAGTGTTGGTCATTGTCCAGTGTATAAATACGTTTCAAGCAAGGGTTACATTGTGTAAATAATTTCATCTATGACTATGCCTGATTAATGGATTTGGTGTGTGCGTGCGTGCGTGAGTGCGTGCGTGCGTGCGTGCGTGCGTGCGTGCGTGCGTGTGTGTGTGTGTGTGTGTGTGTGTGTGTGTGTGTGTGTGTGTGTGTGTGATACTATCTTTTCTTCTGTTTGTTTTTTTCTTTCTTTTTTTAGGGGTCTCTCTTTTCTTCCCTTCACTGAACCGAGATCGAACTTGCACTGTACAGTGACAGCGGTGACGGCAGTTCAGTACCCTACTGAGCCACTGCTCCCTTGTAGAATTATTATTTTGTTGTTGTTATTCATTAATTAAACAATTTACATCTTTATTTTAGCCTCTTTCGTCTGAGCCGATGCCAGTGATGGTATGGATCCACGGAGGCGGTTACATGACTGGAGCAGGTAACGTGTTTAACGGTACACAGCTGGCGGCCCGTGGCGTGGTGGTTGTTACCATCAACTATAGGCTGGACGCTCTAGGTACGTAACCAGCCTCCGCCAGACTAACTTCAGATTATTCTTACGTATGATTGCCACGTGATGCAGTAACCGTATTATTTCCACACTAGTGACTATGTTTTGTCTGCTGGTTTTTTTAAGTGAGGGTGGGTGGGTGGGTGGGTGTTTGGGGGTTTAACGTCCTTTTCCACCACATAGGGTGATATCAAAGACGGGGCAACGATGAAAAAGCCAGCACAAACATTTGGCGCCAGCCGGGATCGAACTCACGATCCGAGCATCAGAAGTCCAACGCTCTACCATTCGACCACCCCGGCTCCCCTTTTTTAAGTGAGGTTCCTCTCAAGTCATCTAAGTTTTATGTTGTCGACTTACAATTAAAATAGTTGCTTTGATAGGCAGACCAGGGGTAGTTCAAATGATGACCCGCTCAATTTAAAATGGATGTTAAAAATGGATAAAAGATTGGCCGTTCAGTTTCAGAACTCTGAACAATGAATCAATGTGAATCGTTGTCAGCTAGTTGTTGTTGTCGTTGTCGTTGTTGCCGTCGTTGTTGTCGCCGTTGTTGTTGCCGTTGTTGTTGTCGTTGTTGTTGTTGTTGTTGTTGTTGTTGTCGTCGTCGTCGTTTTTGTTGTTGTTGGTAGTTGTTAGTGTTGTTTTGTGTTCGGGTTTGGTGTTGTTGTTTTGTTGTTGGTGGTGATGGTGGTGGGGGTTTTTTGTTTGTTTTTTGGTGGGGTTTTTGTGGGAGGGGGGTTGGGGGGGGGGCGGGTGTCAACTTCATATTCAGTACCACATGTTCTCTGATGTCTTAGGAGACCCTAGTAGACTGCCCTGTCTTTGTAAATTAATAGAACGAAATCAGACGACCCATACACGCGACATTGTATCTACACAGGTTTTCTGAGCACAGAAGATGGCGCCAGTCCCGGAAACTACGGATTGTGGGATATGATCCGGGCACTTGAGTGGGTCAGGGACTCAATCTCCGCCTTCAAAGGGGATCCCAGTGACGTCACTATCTTTGGGGAGAGCGCCGGCAGCGGAGCCGTGTCACTCCTGATCATGTCAACTGCTGCAAAAGGTATCTTCTCAACCCGGTTCATGCTTCAGCCCGAAAAGTCCATCTCAAACCTGAGGCGGCCTGCGTGCTGTCACTAACCCGTGCTGTGCGTCAGAGAGCACGTGATGTTTCGGGCTGAAGTGTAGACTGAAACGATCGCCTTGACCGTGTCATCAAGATTCCAAGACCAGATAATTATGTGAAGGATGATGACGACCACCATGAGCATCATCGTCATCATTGTCGTCGTCGTCGTCGTCATCATCATCATCATCATCATCATCGTCGTCGTCGTCGTCGTCGTCGTCGTCGTCATCATCATTGCAGTAGTAGTAGCATTGTAGTAGTAATAGTAGTAATTATTTAGACCCTGCCGGACTACCGCCTCCAGAAGCTAGGTTTGTCAAGCGTCCTTCACAGCAAAAGCATCTTCCTTTTTTTCAGGTCTGTTTCACAAAGCCATCATGGAGAGCGGCGTGTCACTTGGAGACTGGGCAGTAGCCTACCCCGGCGTTGACCCCAAGCCACGTGAGCGGGCCGTCAAGCTAGCGTCCGAGGTGGGGTGCGAGACTGCTGACTCCGCCCATATGGTGACCTGTCTTCGGGCTAAGGACGCTATGGACATCATAAACGCCACCACAGACATGTTTCTATCGGTTGTGAGTTGTTTACATAGACGAGGGGGTGTGTGTGGGTGTTTGGGTGTTTAACGTCCTTTTCCACCACATACGGGTGATATCAAAGACGGGGCAACGATGAAAAAAAAAAGCCAGCACAAAATATTCGGCCTCAGCCGGGATGCGAACTCACGACCCGAGCATTGCAGGTCCAACGCTCTACCATTCGGCCACCCCGGTTCCCCGTTTACATAGACGAAACTTTTGATATACATGGTTGTAGTGTCTGAGAAAACATGCTGGTAACAACCACAAAAACAACAACAACAACAAAATAAAAAATAAAATAAAATATACAAACCCATATCAGACAAACAGTAGAGCGGAAAAGCCTACCTTGAGTAGTTTATGATTTCTGCGTTGGAAATGTTCAGTCCACAAAATAAAATAAATGCAATTCTAAAATTCCCAAACTTAAATTGCTGAGCTGGCCCGTCGCAGCACGTGGTAGGTGTGTGTTGATGCCCAGTGTGTGTGAGAATGTGTGTTATTCACGTGAGCGTGTCTGTTTGGTTGAGGTCGCGGCGCTTTGAGCCAAATATTTGGGATAAAGCGCCTATATTAATGCGATTATTTTCATTATCATTATTGTGAAAACAGCAGAAAGAAATCAGCTTCAGAAAATCTAAATAGCCACACGTGACCGGGACATAAAGAAACTGAATCACACAACATACTAGATTTGGAAACGCGACATATATAAGTATATAAATGCATATAAGTTATATAAGTATATAACGAAATAAATACATGACAGAGTTGTTACTTCGTATGGACATTTATCCGAGGTCTTTATGTTAAGGTGGCTAATGATACGCGACTGCAGTTCAGACCTGTGGTGGAGACAACGTTTGGTCAGTCTGGAGTATTCGCGGCTACTCCTGATGTTGTACTGGAGAACGGCTGGTTTGCCAACGTCACAACCATACGAGGATTCAACAGCAGAGAATACGCAATATTCTTCGGTGAATGACTTTTGCATCTTTTCTATGAATTGTTATTATTGCTATTGTTGTTGCTGCTGTTCCCTCTCACTTGTAGTTATTTACGAGTATTTTTTTTTAAACTTTTGTCGTAGGCTTAATTTAGAAATTTGTTGTTGTTGTTGCTGTTGTTAAATATTTACAAATATATTTCTAATGTTATTGCCAAGGTCAGTGATAATCCTCTCTGATCATGTTTATGCATCCTCAGACGGCTGTGAGACTGAAAAAAAAGAAGCATTATTTGCTGTTATTGTAACTGGATTGCCACTTGAAAAAAAACAAGTCTCCAATTCTGAGGAAATCCAGAAATTCCGGACTTTTGTTTCAGCACCAGATCAAGGAGGAATGACAGTGGAGGAATTTAGGGAGAAAGCAAAAACCTTCGTTCGTCAGAACATGGCTCAGTCATTCTTCGATGTGGGCATTGAGCGGATCACGGACCAGCTTGTGGACGCCTACTTAGTAAAGCCCAATATTACTGATCCCATCCAGAGGAGAGCCGCTGCTATTGAGGTCAGCTCTCTCTCTCTCTCTCTCTCTCTCTCTCTCTCTTTAACCGTCGATACATAAAGTTTCATCATCATCATCATCATCATCATCATCTCTCTCTCTCTCTCTCTCTCTCTCTCTCTCTCTCTCTCTCTCTCTGAGTTTCGAAGGTCTGCAAGGCGGTTTTGGTCTACGGATGGATTGTTACGGGATTTTTTCCATAGAGTCAAATTTACGTAGAGACTTGTCTGCCATTGTCTGTGTCGCCTGTGAGTAAAAGCAACTGCATGGATGTGTTTCCTTTCCAATGCAGCTGCAGTCGGATTTCATATTTGTCGCTCCAACAATCCGCGAGCTTCAGCTCACGAACAAGTTCCCCGCTCCGCCACAATATCTCTATCGCTTCTCCTACAGGTCCCCCAACCGGCTGACCAAACCATGGCAAGGTAAAATACTTAAAGGATACGGATTGGACCGCTATGTGTGTGTGTGTGTGTGTGTGTGTGTGTGTGTGTGTGTGTGTGTGTGTGTGTGTGTGTGTGTGTGTGTGTGTGTGTGTGTGTGTTATAGAATATAATCGGTCTAAGAGAAAATGGTGTCAAACTCGATGCCATGTTCGAGATACACCAGTGAAGCATTTTGCCGTTCAGGCTGGATCACACATCGGAGGCCCAACATATCATAGGTATTTCAGATGAGCCATGAGGCCTGAATTGTAAAACAAATACAGGGTATTGCCTCCAACAAAATAAAATGTGCTGTCATTCTGTCATGGACCGCGGTACCTGTTGTTTTCTTACAGTTTTTTTTTTTTTTTTTTTTCGTTTTCCAGGAGCAATTCATGCGGACGAGCTACACTATGTGTTTGGATATCCCCTCAGTAACCGTTTCCTCTTTAACCCTTTTGTGTCCAACTGGACGGATGAGGACAGACGCGTGTCGCAAGAAGTCTTGTCGTTATGGACAAATTTCGCTAAATATGGGTACGGTATTGTATTCTGGTTCTTCCGTTGTTATGGTTTTGTTTGGTTGTTTGTTTCTTTCTTTCTTTGGCTTTATTGTCTGTGATACTGATAAACCAACAGCTGACTTAGAACATTGATGTGCTAATTTTGCACTTTCGTGGCTGTTGTAAACAGACCTGAAGTATCCGATAAGTATGGCTAGGCTGCAAAAAAAAAAAAAAGCAAAAAAAAAGTTAAAGTGACATGTCTGTTTCCGTGTTTAAAACAAATAAATAACACACAAAAATAGAACGCTAGGGCTTAGTGCACAAAATAATACGAATGTACGACTAAGACCAACTGACATTTAGAACCGAAACGGCTTTTTTTTTCTATTTCTGTAACTATTGATGTTAACCTTTATTAAAAACAGCCACGTAGAGATCTGACACAATTTGTATGCAGGAACCCAACGCCTAACGGCAACAACGAAGTAAAATGGTTGCCATGGACACCGGCCTTACCTTCATACTTGAATGTCGGGAGCGTGCCGACCCTGCAGGCCACAGACCAGTCCAAACTGGCCAAGGTCAAGGCCATGATGGACATTATAAATACTATCCATGACAAGAGTATAGATGCACTCATTGGATGACTTAAAACGAAGAACGGCGATCGAATGTTTTTGAGTGAAAGATGTAAAATAAAGATTTGTCGATGAAGTCTGGATGACGGTTTGTGTGCATAGATACATGAGCACATTAATTTTTCAGTTACAGTATACCACTCACCTTAAAATCTGCAACCATAAGAACCTGAAGGTGCTAAGTTGGTTACATGCAATTCAAAATTTACTACTGTACATGTTGTCTTCATGTAATGTTCCTTTCTTTTTATACATATCCCTCTTCTGTTTTGAGATTCGGTGAAAATATTCAACGAAACGAACGGCCGAGCTAAAGAGCAGAGGAACCAAGGGAAATCAGTCAGCTGTTTTGAAAATGCAGTGCAAAGTCGTTCGTCACCTGGCGTATGAGACCAAGCGTCCCCCTCATTCTTCTGTACGCTTTCTGTTTATTGTGTCTTGCTGACTTTTTGAAAGAAAATACCCTACATAAACCTGCTGCTGAAAATCTTGTGCGACTTGAAAATGGTTAGGAGAGCAGAAAACTCGCACTAGCTGTCCTCGCCAAATCAGCCTTCTGTCTAGTCCAAGAACGCGTGCTAAAATCGTTTTCAGTGCTACCTGCCCTGCCGCCGTGAACACACACAAAAGCACAAAATAACAGCTGTGCACGTTAAAAGGTCTCATTGATGTGGTCAAAGCCAGCGGAAAACCCGTACACTTCGGCGTCACTATTGTTTGGTGCGATGCGACCCCGCTTCTGAAACTGTCGTATTCTGCCTGACCGCTCGAAGCAGCTTCGTAAATTTAATGCGAGCATGTTTTGTGGAGGATGTGGTTTAGATATCGTTAAATAGCGTCATCTTTTGAAACAGTGAAGTACCGTTTGTCTTGCGACAGCGCACAAGTAAATACACGATACCCGGCTGGCTCGGATCTTCGGCCTTATGCCGAGCTGAAGAAACAAGAAAGCCTGTCAGTTATTCAGTAGCACTTGTGTTCTCTCTCTCTCTCTCTCATTTTATACCTTTAAGAAACGGCTTTTTAACTTTCTTCGTTCAGTTCAATAGAGCTGGAAAGCCAGTTTATGCCCATATAGTCCACACGCACTTAGAAACCGGTCTTCACTAATCATTATTACCGTAATCATTTATTAACACCCAACATGTACATATTTACATAATCATGTTAGTTTGCATTAACTTTAATCATTTCTGTTTTCTTGGTAATCCCTGCCATCTATTTTAGCTATCATGCTTATTCTCCGCCTTCTTGTATTTCATTTTTAAGTGTCTGTAATGTGTACTGCTACTCCTAAGCTTTTACTCTTATACTGTAGTCTAGCAACGGCAAGGTTGTAAACTGGCCCTTTGGCCAAAATCTTCTACCGTTGTAAAATAAAGGATTGTCATTGTCATTGTCATTGTCTCTCTCTCTCTCTCTCTCTCTCACACACACACACACACACACACACACACACACACACACACACGCACACACGCACGCACGTAAGCCATAATTCAGATCTGCAAAGTATTTATTGAAAGTCCATTCTGTGCCAGTTCAGTCTTATGCATACCTATCGGCTACTGTGTTTCCTAAATTGTATCAAACTTGACATTCTCAGCAAATGTACCAGCCGTATCCGCAAAGAAAAATGATGCCAGTTTTACACGTATCTCAGGTAAGTAAGCGCGTTTGAGAAAGTTTCAGTCTCAGGTCTCAGTAAATCTTGAAACCCCAGAAGGTCGACGCAGGAGAAATGGGGGATCCCTGTAGGGCCCCTAAGTTGCCAGTAGGTTTCAAGAACACCTCCTCGCCAGATTTGAGGAACTTCACCGCTCCCCCGACGAGCGTGTCATCGCTGCTGAATATGACGATAGTGCTGTCGCCAAGCTTGAGGTCCACGTCCGGATAGAGAAAGGTGGTTTTCAGTGAGCAGAAGAACGCGTAGACTCCGTCAGCCGGGGCCACGAATTTACCGGTGTTGGGATCGTAACCGTTGCCCTCATTGATGACAGGAGTGTTGAAGAGGAGAGGGGTGTCGACCGAAGCGGGTTGATCGAAGGTTGAATATGCTGTGAACGCCACTTTGGACCCTGGAAAAACACACACACACACACACACACACACACACACACACACACACACACACACACACACACACACACACACAACGTGTAAAAACTTCCCATTTCAACATTCAGGGTCCGTAGGTCGGCAATACCTGTTACGTTTCTTTTACTGTCATTCTTATTTTGACAATGGGACGCTTTGTGGGCCAGGGAGAAGTTTCTGTATGACATTTACCGATGCTACTTACGACGGCTTCTAATTCTTTTTGTCTGTTTTTTCTCGTTTGTTGTTGTTTTTGTTTGTTTTGTTTTGTTTTGTTGGGTTTTTTGGTTTTTGTTTTTGTGAGTTTTGCTGCTGCTGTTGTTGTTGTTGTTGTTGTTGTGTTGATTGTTTTTTGTTTGTTTGTTTGTTTGTCTTTTAGGGTTGGAGGGGGGGGGAGTAATTGTTACAACACCTGCTCATGTCTTAGCAACGGCAGGCCTACAGAAGAAAATAATTTTGCACCTGTCTTCATAGTACCGTGTTTTTGTCAATGTCATCATCCAAGGTCGATCTGTTAGCTTGAAACAACTATCTCGTGTACTTTCAACAGTTTACATTGTGAAGACTCTTTACAACTGCCTGAATACAGTACGCCTAACCACCATTAATGAATAACTTACAGAACTTACTTGTGCAGGTCTCCATTTCTTCTTGAATTTTGGCCAACAGCGACGTCTGCACTGCCAGTTGTTTGGTGTGAGAGTTCAGCTGCTCATCGTGGCCGGAGGTCTGGCAAATGAGTGTCGAGACGCGGCCGTCCAGGTGGCTGATCTGCTCATCCTGGCTCTCACTGTGGTTCGTGATGGTCGTGACTTGACCATCGAGGTCAGTCAGCTGGCCTTCGTGGTTCTTCGTCTTCATGGTGAGGGTCTTGCACTGGACATCCAGATCGGCAATCTGCGCTTTCTGGGCAGCGTTCTGTTGTGTGAGGGCCTTGAGCTGTGTCCCGGTCTCTTTTTCAAGGTCACTGAGTTGGTTCGCATGCGTTGACAGGTTGTCTGAGAGGATCTGCATCTGTTTCATAATCTCAGTGTATATATGTTTTCCCGTGGCTCCGAAAGCAACCGTCAGAACCGCGAGAAGACCTGCAAGCAGGCCGACCTGTTTGTTCATCGTGGAACGTATTGTCAAACTGATGGACTTTGTACAATATTTTGAAAAACAAGAGCATAATGATGGCGAACCTGGAAGGTGGATGACCAAACGATGGAGCAGACGCACAAGCTGAGAGTAGTGGAAAAGTTACAGGTGGTTGATCTGGAAGTTAACACGAACATTACTGTTTTGTCCGTGCAGGCGTCAAAGACGCCCATCAGACGAAGTTTCCATGTTGCTTTTCTTTTGTTTTTGACACAACAAACACCTGACGTAGTTGCCTTGGCGAAAAGGCCGCAGCAGCTTTTTACGTAGTTGTTTTTCGTTTTTCGTGACGTAAAATTCCATCATGTCGCCGTTCTTAATTTTTAGCGAGGATGACGTGAAAATGACGTCAGGCCTGGAGACGGGGTTTCGCTATAGCTCGGTTTGTGCGAATTGCTGTTTGAAATCGGTGGCGGATTAGAACATTTACTGCGGCAAGCTCCTCCCTGTGGTTCAGTGGTTGACAGGTACAAACCCACGAAAATAACCTAAACACATCAGTTCCATTTATTCATAGATGTCGTTACATACACAGTGTAATCGTAGCTTGATATTATATGCGCTGGACAAGGAACAGCCAGCATTGTTCCCGTATCTGCACCGAACCCGCCAGGTGACGAACCAAGGCTAAAGCTAATGCTAAAAAAAAACCGAGCAAGCGCGATATCAACCCCCCACCCACCCCCACCCCCACCTTCCGACCCACCCAGCCACCCACCCGTCCGCCCCTCCCCCACAGACACACACACACAGAGAGGAAGATTTCTGCTTTGCATGATATTTATTGGTAAACCGTTCTGGGTTCTTCTAAGGCAAGCATACACATATCTTCCAAGCATGTACAAAAACACCAAGACTTTAGCATTTCACTAAAATCAGGCGCCCAGCGGAGTAGTCCTGTTAGTAAATTTTAAAGCCCCAGAAGGTCGACGCAGGAGAAATGGGGGATCCCTGTAGGGCCCCTAAGTTGCCAGTAGGTTTCAAGAACACCTCCTCGCCAGATTTGAGGAACTTCACCGCTCCCCCGACGAGCGTGTCATCGCTGCTGAAAATAACGATAACGCTGTCGCCCAGTTTGAGGTTGACATCGGAGTACACGAAGGTGGTTTTCAGTGAACAGAAGAAAGCGTAGACGCCGTCAACCGGTGCTGCGAATTTACCAGTTTCTGGATCATACGCTTTTCCTTCGTTGATAACGGGACTGTCGAAGACGAGGGGTTTGCCTTCCGCAGCTGGTTGGTCGAAGGTTGAATATGCTGTAAACGCCACTTTGGGCCCTGGAAATGTGTGAGAGGAAACACATGTACATGAATGTTATAGGAAACTCACACTGAGGGGAGGGGGGGGGGGGGGCGGGTCAATATCCTTGGGAACTCTAGTAGGACCAATGTCCCGGATGATCGTAAATATGATTTTTGTTTGAAATATTGTCCAGTGTGGTGTAGAAATCAGGAAACATCCGTAAGCCTTGCTAAGAATGTAATCGGACATTTCGAAAATGATTCGGCTTATGGCCGATGTCAGACGCGTTTATGGAATGAGTATGTAACACATGTATTAGCATAGCGACTGACCGTTCATTCATAATAGACAGAAGAACAATATTAAGTTTCCCTGCCTCTGCTGAAGCCAAGAACTACGGAAACAGTCAGATACCTACGTGGCTACGCGGATTCGAGTGTTTGGTCTAATTAAAAACACATGCCCGTCAAGATTAGTTATGCATGACTAGGCCTGCTATTACCCGTGCAGTGTGTTTGGACTTCGGGCCTTACCTGCGCTGGTGGCTATCAGTTCCTGAACGTTGTTTTCAACGGTGGTTATCGTGGACGCCTGGACGCTCAGCTGTTTATTCAGGGCGCTTAACTGCGATTCCTGGCTAGCGTTCTGGAGCTTGAGGGTCGAGAGTTGGACATCCAGGTCATTGATCTGCACATCCTGTGCTGTGTTCTTGTTCGCGAGGGCCGTGATCTGGTTTGAGGTGCGTTTTTCAATCTCACAAACCAAGCTGGCTTGGGTTCTAGCTTGTTCTGCGAGTACCTGAATCTGCTCCAGTAGCTCAGCGTACATCGCTTGTCCTTTTGTTATGACAGCTGCCGTCATGGCCGCCACGACAACACCGAGCAGAGTCCATTTCAACATTCTTACAGTCGGGAAGACCGGAGGACCAAATCAAAGAGCCGATGCATTGGCTGGTGTATGCTTTGGGAAACAGCTGTTACGGGTAAAATGTCTTGTGGATGATAGTGGGTCCACTACAAAATTACCCATTCGGGCGCCGGAGACGCCCATCGGCAAAAGTTCCCATTTCGTCCTCTTGCCCACAGAACGCAAACTTTACGCAGTTTGTTTGCTTTGTATGACGTCAAAGTCCATATTCATAATTTTTACGTCACACTTCTCCTTTTGGTAATAGCATCAGCAGTGAAACTGGTAGTCATGGTGCCCCTCTCCTGTAATCACTCATGGGTACCCGAACTATATTTCCTCGATCTTTGAGAGGATTGTGGACGAAATGTACTTGAAGTATAAACTTTCAACTGGCGGTAACGGCTGCAATGGATTTTTTTTCTTCTGATTTTTGTGGGGTTTTTTTTTTGTTGTTGTTTTTTTTTTTTTTTTTTTTTTTACGACATCAGAGACACATTTACATGCGGTACGAGCGATTTTGAGATCCAAAACGGATTCATCTGCGCTGTCAAATGACGGTTTACGTCAAAAGTATAAGAGCGACCACCTCAAAATTCACTCTGTTCAGAGTCCGTATACATGCTTGACATGCGTGACATCCAAAAGACGAATGCAGTGCATGAAGGTGACTTGAAGAAAAGTATCCAGAAGACAATAAAAAGTACCGTGGGAGGCCAGACTGTTGAGAGTTTATTTCATGTACATTTCTCAGATCATTAAAGTTGTTGTCGCTGTTTTTGGGTTAGGGTTGTTTTGAAACAGTTTAAATGGGGGAGCCGTTATACATTTAGATCTTTGCTGTTTCATGAACTATTGTTACTGATTCAGTTATCAGCTTAATCTTACTAGAGATATCAAGAGCAAGATACAATGTTCACAATAAAAGCGACTTTCTACATATCAAAATCGACCTTAACTTACCGTTTACTTACCTATTTATTTAGCACTACACATACATCCAAGAATGTACAAATACATTTCAACATCATTGACAGCAATCTGATAATTCTAGTACATGTCCGTATGATCATATATGACTTTTACAGGCAGACCTATGGCCATAACGTCACCCAGCAGTTTTAGTGGCAGACCTATTGCCTACTTATCACCCTACTAATAATCCTGTCATTGTGTGTCCCCACAGCAAACCTTAACATTGGCATTTTCTCAGAATCCGGCCAAGGTCACTAAAGCTGTCTGGAAATCTCAGAAACAGAGGTATGAAAGCAAATACTATGAAAGCTACTATCTTAATACTTCAGAATCCACATGAATGACGAGAAAGTACAAACGCTTTGGTACACTGGCTGGAAACGTCTCTATGCTGAGGTTCTTTGCATGAAAATGGCTAGATTATACAGTCTGGAATTACTATAGGATTTGGAAATGGTAGTGAAGGTTTGATCAGCGCTAGTGTAATGGGGTGTTGTGAGGTTTAAAACAATGGATTTAGTTCGATGGTTCAGACAAACAAGGTTGGATGGGTGGGTATATATGGGTGATATCAATGACGGGACAAGGAAAAGGTCAGTACACAGCTTTGGCTCCCAGTCGGTATTCGAACTCACGAGCATTTGAAGTAGGCTTTTTCTAGCATTTAAAGGCTGAAACCACTCAAGTGTTCTAAAAATATAGTCGGCTGCTCAAGCACGGGTTTCAGTGGCGCGACGTTACTTTGCTTGTCGGCTCACACGCTTCCTTAGGGCCCTTGCACACTGGCGTCACGCGACATTGTCGCGCCACGCGTGCAGCAAATTTTGTCGCGCATCTACGTATGCAACCCCTTGAAGCGCGAAGCGACAGACGTAGCACGATTGAAAAATTCTGTCGCGCGAGGATAGGAACTGTTCTATTCAGCGCGCTCGACGCGCGCGTGTATCGTGGTTTCAGCCAATCAGAAGAGCCAGCCAGCAAGGGCCAGCACTCGTCATCCTCTTCTCTTCCAAGATGGCGGAATTGCGCGAAGACGAAATGTTTCGCCTCATCGACCTGTATCGTGAACAGGAAAACCTCTACAATTTTCAGCTCGATTCATATCACAGTCGACGGGTATGCCGTTTTGTTGTGTCACTCTCCGCTGAGACACAGAGACAGCCGTCAACATGCTGCACAGCCTATTCAGCAAGATCTGGGAGAAGGAAGAGGTGCCAGCCCAGTGGAAAGAAGGGATCGTCATCAAGCTGCCAAAGAAAGGGGACCTCAGGGACTGCAGCAACTACCGAGGGATCATGCTCCTGTCAGTGCCAGGCAAGGTTCTCAACAGAATTCTACTGGAGAGGATGAGGGAGGCAGTCGACCCTATGCTCCGAGACCAGCAGGCGGGCTTTCGCAGGAACAGGTCCTGCGCTGACCAGATCGCCAGCCTACGCATCATCGTTGAGCAGTCACTGGAGTGGAACTCCCCCCTCTACATCAACTTCATAGACTATGAGAAGGCCTTCGACAGTGTAGACAGAGAGGCGCTGTGGAAGCTGCTAAGGCACTATGGAGTTCCCGGGAAGATCATCTCCCTGATCCAGTGCACCTACAAAGACATGAGCTGCAGGATTGCCCATGCCGGCCAGTTGTCAGAAAGCTTTGAGGTGAAGACCGGAGTCCGCCAGGGATGCCTGTTGTCCCCGTTCCTCTTCCTCCTGGTCATCGACTGGATCATGAAGACCACCACAACAGGCAGGAAAAACGGGATACAGTGGACACTCTGGACGCAGCTGGATGACCTCGACTTTGCGGACGACCTGGCGCTCCTGTCTCATAGCCACAGCCAGATGCAGGACAAGACTACATGCCTGGAAGCCACATCAGCCGGAACAGGGCTCAAGATCAACAGGAGGAAAACCGAGCTGATGAAGATCAACACCACTGCCAACACACCAGTCACAGTCGGTGGAGAGTCCATCAGGGAGGTAGAGTCCTTTGTCTACCTGGGGAGTGTGGTTGATGGACAGGGAGGCACAGACCGAGACGTCACAGCCAGAATCGGCAAGGCAAGAGCAGCAATGGTCATGCTGAAGAACATCTGGGCATCCAAAGTTGTCAGCATAAGAACCAAACTTCGCATCTTCAACTCCAACGTGAAGTCAGTTCTGCTCTACGGATGCGAAACATGGAGGACAACGAAGACGATGCAGCAGAAGATCCAGTCATTTCTCAACACCTGTCTGAGGCGCATCTTCAACATCCGATGGCCAGAGAAGATCCGGAACGAAGAGCTGTGGGAGCGAGCAGGGCAGGAACCAGCGGCCAAGCAGATCCTGCGGAGGAAGTGGGGCTGGATTGGACACACCCTCAGGAAGCCAGCATCCAGCACCACACGCCAAGCCCTGACATGGAACCCACAGGGGAAAAGGAAGAGAGGCCGGCCTCGCAACAGCTGGAGGCGGGACACTGAGGCAGAGTTATATAAGCAGGGGACCAACTGGACTGGAGTGGCAAGAATAGCCCAGAACAGAGTGCGATGGCGAAGGGTTGTCGATGGCCTATGCTCCACGTGGAGCCAGGGGCCTAAGTAAGTAAGTACTCTCCGCTGACTCACACTACGGTAAATACGTAAATGGAGTAAATAAAACTAGACACAACTGAACCGCCGGGTTGTCACTGCCGGGTCTCTCATCGTCTACGATATCATTCTACAGCAAAGCCGGGTTTGTTGTAGCTAAATTCTATCAAGTTATCGTGGCCTCGATCACCAGTCTCTATTCAGACTGCGAACAAGCAGCCTGAAGTTTATGATACGTTTCAGATCCCTAATTTCGCATTCCATCGCACACTCAGAAAGTCAGAAGCACTGACTCGTGGCGAGATCTCCGAAGCACTGCACTGACGCGGCGCGCGTTACTCCACGTGTGTGAGAGCCCCACTGTGCCTGAGGCACGCAAGGCGCTACACGCGTGCGTGCGTGCGATGTAGCACCGACGCTAGTGTGCACCGGCCCTTAGGCCCGATGCACACGAGCGTCAGCGTCAGCACCATGAAGCAAGCAGCAAAGGCTGTCTCGCATCATACGCCTCGCGTGAGCGCGTGGTGTGCACCGTTTGCATGCACACTTGGCTTCGGCGTCATTCGCCTGCACGGCCTGTTCGCTGAGCCCACACTGCACGCGCTGACCCACACTGCTTTCTGATTGGCTGAAACCAAGTCTGCAGCGCGGCGTCAGCAGCAGAAATAGGACATGTTCTATACGCGGCGTCAAAGGATTCCGCCGCCTGGCATCATTGATGCCGTTGCCTGTCGCCAGGCGCCCATGTCATGCACACGTGGCGGCGCCTTGAAACTGTCGCCGGGAGTCAGATCCGCCGCTCGGCATCATGACGCTGACGCTCGTGTGCATCGGGCCTTAGGGCCCTCTCACTAGAGCTGCCGCGGTTAACCGGTTTACCGGTTTTAACCGGTTCCCATTTGAACCGGTTCGCCGAACCGGTTCGAGTTGCCGCGAACCGGTGTTTTGGTCATAGTACACGTGCTAAAGTTACTTAAGTCATCTTTTTTCTTCTAATTTCTTCTTAGCGGCCGCTGGAATTCTTGTAACGTATCTGCAGATCTTGTAGTCTCGTCTGTATCCTACTCTGTAACCTAAGCTGGGGTTGGGGGAGGAGGAGGAGTGGGGGGTGGGGGGGGGGGGTAATGTTGTTGACATTTTTTCCGCATTGATGTGAAACTGCTGGTTGGGTTATGGGTGTGAAAGGGACTAAGAAACTAAGAAAGGGTCAACTCTGTACTTTTGCACTCTGTCAAATTTAGCCTTCCAGGGTGGGGCTGCAGCGAGATATGATTGATATTTGATAAGTTGTTATGACGCAATCACTGAAGAACACAGAAACTGAAAGGAAAGCCACGCGTTTCGAAACGATTTCCTAGAATTGTGCTGTTTTTTTGTTGTTGTTTTTTTAGTTTTTTTAAAAAATTATTTCGCGTTCAGTAGGATTAGTGGATGCTGTAAATAGCTTTTATTTTCTAACTTTAATTTTGATGTAAATTTTTATTTCACGTTTGTTTCAAGTATTACTAGTGGATGCTATGTTAGTAAGGAAATTAAGAACTTTTATTTTAGAAAAAAACCCCTTTAATTTCACATTTAGGCCCAAGCCCTCTAGAGCAGAGGACTTAAAGTATGAATTATGGGCTGAAGTAAGTTTATATTTGGGGGGTTGGGGGGTGGGGGGGGGGAATTATGGTCAGGTTGCGTTTGAGAAGTTTTTGTTCAAGAAAATACAGCAAAGTGGTCAAAACTTTAGATTTGCTTTCTTTCTTTCTTTCCTGCCTTCTTTCTTTCTTCGTCCTCTTCTTCTTCTTCTCCTCCTCCTCCTTCTTTTTCTTACAAGTTCTTCTTCTTCTCCTCCTCCTCCTCCTCCTTCTCCTTACAAGTTCTTCTTCTTCTCCTCCTCCTCCTCCTCCTTCTCCTTACAAGTTCTTCTTCTGCTTCTCCTCCTCCTCCTCCTTCTTCTTTTCCTTACAAGTTCTTCAATTTCTTGAAAGAAGTCAACCTCTTTTATAAAATATAGTCTTTCAGCCTAACATAATCTGTGATATTGTTTTTAGTCTGGAAGAATACAACTTGAGCAGGATCTCATTTAAATCTCACAAATTTTTAATAATATATTTACATCATGTTTTAAGCTAGCCCTTTTATGTTTTAAAGGACCTGGCAGGATGGGACTGTGCTAGCCGCGAAATAGTCTTTGTTGCTTGCGCGGCGTTAAGCCCTAAATAACTAACTAACTAACTCTTCTTCTCCTCCTCCTCCTCCTTCTTCTTACAAGTTCTTCTTCTTCCCATCCTCCTCCTCCCCCTCCTTCTTCTTTTCCTTACAAGTTCTTCTTCTTCTTCTTCTCCTCCTCCTCCTCCCCCTCCTTCTTCTTTTCCTTACAAGTTCTTCTTCTTCTTCTCCTCCTCCTCCTTCTTCTTACAAGTTCTTCTTATCCTCCTCCTCCTCCTCCTTCTTCTTTTCCTTACAAGTTCTTCTTCTTCTTCTCCTCCTCCTCCTTCTTCTTCTCCTTACAAGTTCTTCTTCTTCTCCTCCTCCTCCTCCTTCTTCTTACAAGTTCTTCTTCTTCTTCTCCTCCTCCTCCTTCTTCTTACAAGTTCTTCTTCTTCTTCTCCTCCTCCTCCTTCTTCTTACAAGTTCTTCTTCTTCTTCTCCTCCTCCTCCTCCCCCTCCTTCTTCTTTTCCTTACAAGTTCTTCTTCTTCTTCTCCTCCTCCTCCTTCTTCTTCTCCTTACAAGTTCTTCTTCTTCTCCTCCTCCTCCTCCTTCTTCTTACAAGTTCTTCTTCTTCTTCTCCTCCTCCTCCTTCTTCTTACAAGTTCTTCTTCTTCTTCTCCTCCTCCTCCTCCTCCTCCTCCTCTTCTTCTCCTTACAAGTTCTTCTTCTTCTCATCCTCCTCCTCCTTCTTCTTACAAGTTCTTCTTCTTCTTCTTCTCATCCTCCTCCTCCTTCTTCTTCTCCTTACAAGTTCTTCTTCTTCTTCTCCTCCTCCTCCTTCTTCTTCTCCTTACAAGTTCTTCTTCTTCTTCTCCTCCTCCTCCTCCTTCTTCGTCTTCTTACAAGTTCTTCTTCTTCTTCTTTTCATCCTCCTCCTCCTCTTTTTTTCTTGTCTGTTTGTTCGTTTTGTGTGTTTGTTTGTTTGTTTAGCCAGGATTTATTTTTGACGACTAGCTGATGCACTTGAACACACACACACACACACACACACACACACACACACACACACACATATATATATGAACACGCATCGCATAAAACGCCAATATTTTTGCAGACCTCAAACACCTTTTGGTGATGACTGAACCGGAAAAAACACCGGTTTAAAAAACCGGTTTGAAGTTAAAAAACCGGTTAAAAACCGGTTTGGATTTTTGAACCGGTTCACAGCTCTACCTCTCACACTAGCGTCAAGCGTGCGCGACGCGGCAAGATTTCTGTCGCACGCATCAAGTTTCCCCGCGCGTTCTAGTGTGAGACCCCTTGCTGCGCGTCTCGTCCGCAACGAAAATCTCTGCCGCGGGCCGATAGAAAATGTTCTATTCTTGCGACAATGACGCGCGTAAATTATTGCTATCAGCCAATCAGAAACGAGTATGAGCCTGGCAGGGGAACTTCATCTTCTGCGGATGATCCGTACGACACCATCTTGTAAAAACTTTTGTAGCTGTCTACGTCACGCTAGTGTGAGAAGCGACACGCACGCTCGATGTGCCAAGCGTTGCGCGCGGGGCGTTACGCAAGTGTGAGAGGGCCCTTAGGCCCGATGCACACGAGCGTCAGCGTCAGAACCATGAAGCAAGCAGCAAAGGCTGTCTCGCATCATACGCCTCGCGTGAGCGCGTGGTGTGCGCCGTTTGCATGCACACTTGGCTTCGGCGTCATTCGCCTGCACGGCCTGTTCGCTGAGCCCACACTGCACGCGCTGACCCACACTGCTTTCTGATTGGCTGAAACCAAGTCTGCAGCGCGGCGTCAGCAGCAGAAATAGGACATGTTCTATACGCGGCGTCAAGGGGGAGTCGGTGGCTCAACGGATTGAGCGTTGGACTCGAGATCGAAAGGTCCCGGGTTCGAATCCCGACAGGGTCAAAATTTGTACAGGCCTTTTCACGTTGCCCCGCTTCCACTGACTGTGAACTGGATCTGTTTGTGTAACTTGTCCATTACAGTCAAGGATACATAAACTGTGGCCGACCTGGCAGTCTGACTGGATTGAAAAAGTGTTCAGCTGGACTGTACAGTTAGGGTAGCTATCCCCATCCCCCATAACCAGCCCCCTAGGGCCGTCTGCAATCACCTCGTTGTGGCGTGGACGATAAACCCCAGCTAAGGCCCGATGCACACGAGCGTCAGCGTCATGATGCCGAGCGGCGGATCTGACTCCCGGCGACAGTTTCAAGGCGCCGCCACGTGTGCATGACATCGGCGCCTGGCGACAGGCAACGGCATCAATGATGCCAGGCGGCGGAATCCTTTGACGCCGCGTATAGAACATGTCCTATTTCTGCTGCTGACGCCGCGCTGCAGACTTGGTTTCAGCCAATCAGAAAGCAGTGTGGGTCAGCGCGTGCAGTGTGGGCTCAGCGAACAGGCCGTGCAGGCGAATGACGCCGAAGCCAAGTGTGCATGCAAACGGCGCACACCACGCGCTCACGCGAGGCGTATGATGCGAGGCAGCCTTCGCTGCTTGCTTCATGGTGCTGACGCCGACGCTCGTGTGCATCGGGCCTAACCAACCAACCAACCAACGCGGCGTCAAAGGATTCCGCCGCCTGGCATCATTGATGCCGTTGCCTGTCGCCACGCGCCGATGTCATGCACACGTGGCGGCGCCTTGAAACTGTCGCCGGGAGTCAGATCCGCCGCTCGGCATCATGACGCTGACGCTCGTGTGCATCGGGCCTTAGCGGATTGTCTAAACTGACAGAGGTTATGTTTGTTTTGAACTAAACGGGGGGGGGGGGGGGGGGGAATGGATGTACAACACAGTACACTCAAACACACTGCTTACCTTCAACCACAATGAAGAAATTACAATGCGGATTGAGACTGATTGAGGAAGTATTCGTGTCAGTATCCTTTCGTGAAAAATGTCGCTGGAAAGTGCACGCGAGCTGAGTGCGCGGGTAAATGGGAGATCATTTATAACATGGAAGATAACTCTAAAATTAGCTTGACGTTTTCCTGTGCTTAGTCACAACGGAAAAGATGTAGCAACAACACAAGTTGTTTTCGTTGGATCCCTAACCCAGGATGTGACTTCCCCGATCACTCGTGGGTTAGCTACAATGAAGACATGCCATGTATTCGGTGTTCTGCTTCACAGCCGGGAATTGAACACACGACCCTAGCATTATTGACAGACAACCACACTGTCTTTTAACTCGCCCCCCCCCCCCCCCACCACCATCCCCACCCCCTCCCTTTACCAACCTTCGACAGTACAACCAGAAAATAAAATTCATACTCACATACATACGGACGACACATCAGTCTTGTACTGTACTCATTTAAATTCCGTTGCGATTTTATTTAGTCATCCAATTATACACGCGCATGCGCACTTTCTCAAAAGCGTATCAAAATTTACAGAGTACAGGGTATTTATTAGTAGTGCGTTTTGCATTTTACATAAACAGGTGCTCTTTATCCAGCATGAACAGTTACAAACATGTCGCTCCCAGTTAGTGGGTTGAAAACGTATCCGAAGAAAACGCGAAGTGTTCCTACAGAACACAAGACTCGACAGTGCATGCACACCACGCAGACAGAACTGAGACGCAAAGGGAAGGCCCGTCAGTATAGTCTGAAGCCCCAGAAGGTAGAAGCGGGTTGAACGGGGTGATCCGTGAAGAGCCCCAGAAGGCCCGTTAGTATAGTCTGAAGCCCCAGAAGGTAGAAGCGGGTTGAACGGGGGATCCCTGAAGAGCCCCAAAGTTGCCGGTGGGTTTCAAGAATACCTCCTCACCAGCTTTGAGGAACTTCACTGCTCCCCC
The DNA here is from genome assembly GCA_018292915.2 of Batillaria attramentaria. Taxonomy (NCBI): domain Eukaryota; kingdom Metazoa; phylum Mollusca; class Gastropoda; family Batillariidae; genus Batillaria; species Batillaria attramentaria. The sequence continues at coordinate 2,474,580 of JACVVK020000002.1, forward strand.
GACGAGCGTGTCATCGCTGCTGAAAATGACGACAGAGCTGTCGCCCAACATGAGGTGGACATCGGAATAAATGAAGGTAGTTTTGAGTGAACAGAAGAAAGCGTAGATGCCTTCATGCGGAGCTGTGAATTTACCCGTTGATGGGTCGTAGGCGTCCCCCTCGTTAACAAGGACGGAATCGAAGACTAGGATGTTGCCTTCCGCAGCAGGCTGATCAAAGGTTGAAGTCGCTGTAAACGCCACTTTCGGCTCTGGAAATAAAATAAAGCGAACACCAACACACGAATGATAAATCATGGTAAGCACCGCTAAGCGTTATTGCAGCTTTTCCTGCATGTTATTTCTAAATGTTGTCTCATGAGTAATGTTGGGCATATGCTGCGAACTGGTTTAGGAGATGATAAGTTGATATAGGAGATGATATCGCCTAGGAGATGATAAGTTGCAATATTTGCTGTATATGCGCTTAGTATTTATCTTTGTTCTGCCTAGTTGTAATTGTTATTTGTTTTCTACGCTTTTTTTTTTTGTAATCGGGAGTTCGATAACTTTGCATGAAGGTGCAGTGTCTCCTGCATATCCTAGGTTTATACTACCACGTAGACCGGTTTGCATCATTCGTCCAACATTACCTTCTTTCACGTAGTGCAGGCACACTTAGCGGCGAATTAGTCTTTGGTGCTTGCGCGGCGTTAAGCCCTAAAAACTCACTCACTCATTCACTCACTCACAATGTTGTCTCGAGGCACAGATGTTGTTAGAATACAACTGTCCGTGCTTTACATCACGCTGTTTTCATTTTTTTCCCCTCATGTATGTATGCGTTGTAATGGACTCGTATCAATCAAAATGGCCAAGTCCCCAGAATTTAGCCATTTCTGCGTCCCGCGGCATAATGAGCACAACACTTGTCATGCTCTGGCAAACTTTTTGCCAGACACTACAACCAGGGAAGCACAACCATGTAGTTTGGTATGACTGAAACATGGAAAGAAAGCAATAAGTCCATTGAAGTCATATGAGGAAAAAGACCATAACGTTAATCTCTTCCATCTTGAAATCACGCCTTTTTCCCCATACAATGACGTCATGGACGTACTGTGTCGTGAGTTTTGCCAATACCACGGCAGAGAAAAGGGGCAAATGGCGAGGATTTGGCCTCGGGGCTTGCCGGGTGGAGTCGGCCATTCACGCATTTATCTTCATGTTTCCCCCTGTGAACGGGCTGGAGGCCCAGCACAATAAAATTCATTTATTAATTCACTTCTAAATCGGTCTAAGAAGTAAGGTAGTCCAGCTTGTACTTGTTGACGTAAATGTCAGATGTCCGTTCATAGTTATTTTCTATACGTTTGATTTATTTTCACGATCTGTCTGTATCAGTCAAATACGTAAGGATGACGCCTACCCTCGAATAAAACTAACGAGAAGCTGCTACTCTTCTTATATATAAAATGAAGTTAATACATATTAATGCAAGTTAATGCCTCATGCTAAAAAGAAAACCCTAAAGAATTATTTCATTCACAATGCTATTTTAATCTGAATAACAAGCAATAATAAATTGTAGTCTACTTGTTGTTATTCTTGTAATATTTACATAGGTTGAGCGGTTGTGTTTTGTTAACTTCAGTGTTATGTTTACATTTTTTATTTGCTGAAGTTATTTTTGTATACTGGAGTGTCAAAGTCAAGTTTCCCTATGTGGGACATTAAAGTTTATTATTATTATTATTGGGATTTTTGGTTGTTTTTTGTCGCCAGCGTATATGTTAAAAAAGAAAGATTATCAGCTTGCATCATGGTTGAAATGCACGCAAATCATGTCGGTGTCTTGAAACTGTATACCATGTTCGAACATCGTACAGCTGTTCATGTCACGTCATGTATCTTCAGTGACCCACAGGGGAAAAACTACACACGAGCATATGGTTCCGTGCAAGATTTTGACACAACTGAGCAGGCTCCATCCTCACCACGTTGTGGTAAGAACTTACCCCTGGAGCTCAGTTGGCTCTTAATCTGTGTAACCGACGCTCGTTGGTGGATCATCTCTTCAGAAACAGCCTCTATCGCCGTACCCTGCTCCGCTATCCTGTCGGTGGCACTCGAGACCTTGTTCTCAATGCCAGTAATCCGCCTTTCCTGTTCTGCTGAACGTTCTTCAAGGCCCGCTAACCTTGCTGCGTGCTGTTTCAGTCTTTCTGCCATCACTAGTGTCGCCCCTATCAGGAATGTGATCAGCGTCCATTTCACCACGGTGGGAGCGTTGCACAACATTATTCACTGATAAACAGCTCGGTACTGATACACTCGGTGGTAGCCTGGCAACCACAAGTTAATTGTCATGGGAGAAGTGTTTGAAAGACGTTGCAGTGGTTCCTAAGATTACGAACTTGTTCCAACGGCTCGGTAGTGCAGTGCCGTTTCCAGTTTGTCGAGTCAGCAGCTGCCATTTTCAGAACCGCCATTTTCAATTCAAAGATCATGGCAATTGTCTCTCTGAAACGTGGAAGGACTAGAGATGAAACAGGCACAACCAACGGAGTATAGCGATAAAAAGTAAGTGGAACTTATATAGCGTTTTAGTAGTGTTTGTTGTAGTTCGGTGTTCACACTGGTGCACTCGAAATGCACTTGGTCAGTGAGCCATGTACTTGAGAGAGGCAAGACCCTCGAATAGGGAACACGTTCAGTCCAAACATCACATCCTGGCGAAGTTTGGAACCTCCAGTGGCAAAAGCAGAGCAGATTCACTCTCAAGGGTAGAAAGGAAATTACTGAAAAGTGTGTGGTAGTGGTTGTGGATATAGCAGTTCACATTGCTATATTCTTGGCGCACTAGCTAGGTCAGTGGGTGGCATTTCCATTTTGTAGCGACAGCGACCATCATCGGGGTGAAGAAGAAGAACAGGTACAAATCGACTCGGTGCATCATGGCAAGTTTCGAACCAGACCGGAGAGGCGCAGGAGAAGACGTTTAGGCTGGCAGGAAAACTAGCCCAAGCAAGCACTAAAGTGTTTGGTGGCATTTGCCGCAGTTCACGCGACTGCGTTTCCCATTCAGGCGTCGTAGACGCCCATCGGCCATGTTTTTCTGTTACGTAAATAGGCTAGCTATATATTTATGACGTCGAAGTCTCTGCGGAATTTTCGTCACTGCTCGTGTGGGATTTTTCCAATGAATGTGTTCGTGAATCAGTCTGCCAGTACATTCCCTTCCCTGCTTAGGGAAAAAAACAAACAAACAAACCCAAAAAAACTGAAAACAAACAAACAAAACTGAAAAAGATAAAGGCGAGAAAACTGATACTACGAAATTACTTGACACATTCACAGTCAAGGAGATGACTGCATGAAACTCCCTTCCTAACTGAGTTGCGTCAGCTCCAACAGCCAGTACCTTCAAATTGTTTACTGGCCCAGACTTCAGTATCAGATGATGAGCGTGGAAATGTTCTAGCGCTTGTACCAAACAAAGGTCTTTGAAGAATTCTTTGATTGTACATTCACAGTGTGTGTGATCGAGTTCGTGGGGAGAGGGAGAGGAGAAGACAATGTGTGTGTGTGTGTGTGTGTGTGTGTGTGTGTGTGTGTGTGTGTGTGTGCCGGTGTGTGTGTGTGTGTGTGTGTGTGTGTGTGTGTGTGTTTTGGGGGGGTACCCAGTTTTAGTCAATCGGCCGTTGATTATGCCGCCATGTTGATGATTTGGTTAATAGTGGTTTGCATAATGTGCCCACTAGCGAAGCGATGTCGATTTGATGCCAACGCTGCAGTGTGCTGAGAAACAGAACACTCAAAAATAGCCCATCGAGCAAGAACCAGATTTTGCACACTTTGTCTACCGTGACGCGATCTTTTGCAAGCATTCTTTTGGTGGACAAAAGGCCTCATTTTACTCATCAAGCTGCATTATACATGAGCCGATTATGCGAAACTAACTTCTTATATGTGGTCACGAATACAATGTACATGCTTTATACTCTTTCTGTCTGCTGCTATCAGCCTGTCTGACTCTCTCTCTCTCCCTCTCTCTGTCGGTCCTTCTCATCCGCCCGTCCCTCTGTCTGCAGCATTCTCTGCCTCTGAATCTCACTTGGCATTATGCCAAGTAGTGAAAAGACCGGAACTGGCACAATGATTGAGGTAAGCCGATTGTTCTGCGTCCGATGCCGTTGTTGTCGGAAACATGATTAGAGTCCGCTACCATCGATTTGTAGTCGCCTTTCGGAACGTAGAGACGCGCGACGTATCACAATGCACGCCATCTTTTCCTTAGTGCTGGTACAGACGTACCGGCGGATGTCACGTTGTCAGTTGTGAAACCAGGAAACTTTTTCAATCCTTTCTGTTGTAAAAACAGAGGAAATCCGCTGCTGCCGAGCGAACTGGTCTGTCTTCCAAAAGCGACGCTGGCGCAATGAGCTGGACACATCGGACAAGAGGACGAAGCGTCCAGCGTGCGGAATTAGGTCATGTTATGCAATGCCAATAGCGTGGCAACGCGAATAGCGTGGCGTTGGCGCTGGCCGCCTACGGAGAGGAAAGCCATGCCAGCCATAAATAGCCTTGCGCTTGTGAACGGCGCGCAACTTGTTTTCTGTAACAGCAGTACACTAACATACGTTGTGTGGGTGGATGGGTTTTTGATGGTTCAACGTCCTTTTCCACCCACATATGGGTGATATCAAAGACGAGACAACGAGAAAAATGCCAGCACAAATATTTGGTCTCAACCGGTGGGATTCGAAATCAGGACTGAAATAAGTTGGGTAAAAAGGGAGTCAGTGGTGGTTATAGACAGCGTTGTTGTTATTGATATTGTTGTTGTTGTTGCTGCTGCTGTGCGTGAACTGAAGCCGGTATCAGTGTAAATAAGGTGGTTTGAAATTAAGTTACATTATTGAAAAAGTAAAACAACAACAACAACAACAACAACACACACACACACACACACACACACACACACACACACACACACACACACACACACACACACACACACTGTGAGTGCCAATCTGTTTCGATCCCTTTAACATAACTGACTGGAACTGTACTGAATTTCTGACAAATGACTCGAACATCATGACAATACGATCAGTGTCAAAGACGACAGTGGAGAGACAACTTCCTGAGAGATGGGGTGGTGCTGCTACGGGGTGGGTAGGGGAGGAGGGGACTGAATATAAGGCATTGACTCCGAGCGCAGAGATGCCATCTTCATGACCTGAACTGAACCGGCCTGAACTGACAACAGGGCTGACAGTCACTGTGGACTAGTATGAAAGGCTGAGGAAGCTGAAATGATACGGCTGGCCCGACACACCAATACCGGTTCATTCAGTGACTGCCCGCTGCTCCTGGAACAGTGTGATCAGCTTATCCGACCCGCCTACTCAACGTAGTCATCAAGTTGACCGGGCGGTTATTATCAATGTATGATCATCGTCGAGTTAGTCCGTCGCCATCATTGACTGGACTAAATTAATATTGAACCTGCAAGGAGTTGTCCATTAATGGATGGCGTCGACCAGATCCGTTTTTTGAGAGCTCCAGTCACTCAGGTTACCGATCTTGATAACTGCAACCGGAATACGGCCAATTGCTAATAATTTCACCACTGTACCAGGCAGCAAACCTATATTATGTACACATACCGGCCGAACTGAGTCGGCGGACAAACTACTTCAGATAATAGTTAGTCACACAGATCAATGAAAGTCGATATTAGTGTTCGACGGTAGAGCTGAATGTTATTCAGCAAAAGGGAACAACCACGATACCGGGGCAAACGGCGAAGACTGAAAAACCAAAGACTGAACTTGAAATGCCTGAACAGTCTTTCGAATTACCGCTAGACTGACCGACTATCTGACCGACTATCGGGCGCAATCACTACGTCAGGTTTTTCTGCAATGTGACATTGTGATAAATGAGCTTGACTGATCGGCATGGTTTGCTATCAACATGGTACATACTTTGTTTGTTTGTTTCTTTCTTTTTCTTTTTTTGCGGGGGGGGGGGGGGGGCGGTTATCAGGCATTTTTTCCACATTAGTTTGTTATCAGGGGCCTGTGTAGGTACGAATTTTCGCTGACCTGTATATCCGCAAATCATGTCTCAAGTTGAGTATTTCAAGTGAATCACCCGCAGCTCAGTCTCGAGTGTTCCTATCTGGCAGTCATGAGTCCCGTCCCGGCCCCCGGCCGCCCGCACGAGAACAGGTTAATTTCTCGTCTAATACATGTATTCCGTGACACAGTGACCGCGTCACTGCACATGCGGGCTGGTTTGCTGTTGCCGGCCGAACCAGGAACCAGGGCTCATGTCATATCGGCCGTCGCCGCGCTGGACGGGGTAAGTAGCCGGTGTAGCATCCGGTCCGGTCCCCCCTCTGAAGTAGTCCCCCGGGGGACCAATTCGTGGCAAAAACTGCTCTGTAATGGTCCCCCCCTTAGACATCCAGCCTCGTTTTCGACTGGTCCCCCTGGGCGATTTTGGTCCCCCCTCGCATCCAAAATAGGCCCCCTCTCGAACTGGTCCCCCTCTTTTCTAACCAATGTAGAGCTATGTCAGTATTTATTTTTAACTTTATTGTTACAAAACTTTATTGTCCCCAAAAGCACAGGGCCATAGGAACATTTTTATTCTTTTTTTCCGATTTATGTGCTTGTTGTTATTTTTGTGTGTGTGAGATATATTTGTTTGGTTGTGTTCTTGTTTCTTTCAGTTGTTTTTTTGCATTGGTTCTTTTTTGCTGTCCACATTTCCTGTCATTTTTTTAAACTGGAAATAGCATTTAGAGAATAACATCAAAGACCAAGTATCTAATATTTTCTATACAACGCCATAGAAAAAATATTTCTTCAAAATTAAGTAAGTGTCCATGACATGAAAACTAGTTGCCACCTTTGGCTTTCAGCGTACTTCAAGTAGACAGTCAAGACTGAGTACCAGTGTCTCAAATCATGACCCTTGAAACAACAAAAACAGCAGAAGACTAACAGTTCTGGTCTAAGGAGTGACACAAAAAACAGGAGCAAAGTGATGTCCAAGATTCATTATATAAATTACTCTGTCTGTTTTCAATGGGGCCGATTGCCAAACTGGCCCGTATTTCAGCCACCTAGGTTGTCGGCCTGGAGCCTCTCTTGTGAACACATACACGGGCGTGTCCAAGAGGGTGGCTGCAGCAAATATCTCAACCTCGGTGGCCCAAGTACGGAATGAATTGTCGTGTACTTATAATTATAGGCATGTTTGACACGAGTCACGTGACGTGTCAAGAAGCGTGGCGACCGTTTATAATTATAGGCATGTTTGACACGAGTCACGTGACGTGTCAAGAAGCGTGGCGACCGTTTTCTCATCCCACAAAAAAAAAAAAAAAGAGAAAACAAATCTAAACTTTTAAAAGTGATTTAACTTCGTAGATTTGCCGTTCTATGTAGCCTATACTTTTGTTTTTTAGTGGCGACCGTTTTCTCATCCCACAAAAAAAAAGAAAAGAGAAAATAAAAAAAACAAAAGTATAGGCTACATAGAACGGCAAATCTACGAAGTTCAATCACTTTTAAAAGTTTAGATTTGACACTGTAACCTTGACCCAGTTCAAGATCATCTTGAATAACATCTCTGTACAAAAATGAAAATAATTATACATATAATGAAAGAGGTGTGTGTGTGTGTGTGTGTGTGTGTGTGTGTGTGTGTGTGTGTGTGTGTGTGTGTGTGTGTGTGTGTGCGCGCGCGTGTGTGTTTGCGTGCGTGCGTGCGTGAGTGAGTGTGCACGCGTGCGTGCGTGCGTGCATAATGTGTGTGTGTGTGTGTGTTTGAGAGATGGGGGGAGGAGAGAAAGTGTGGGGGACGAGAGAGAGAGAGAGAGAGAGAGAGAGTGAGTGAGAGATCCAGAGTCACGTTTTCTACTGAGTTGACACACACTATAACAATAAAGTTAAAAATAAATACTGACATAGCTCTACATTGGTTAGAAAAGAGGGGGACCAGTTCGAGAGGGGGCCTATTTTGGATGCGAGGGGGGACCAAAATCGCCCAGGGGGACCAGTCGAAAACGAGGCTGGATGTCTAAGGGGGGACCATTATAGAGCAGTTTTTGCCACGAATTGGTCCCCCGGGGGACTGCTTCAGAGGGGGGACCGGACCGGATCCTACACCGGCTTTGAATTATTTTATGGTGGGAACATTTATCTCAGTTTCAGGTTTTTACCGTATTTGTTTTGACAGTTGCAGTTTTATTTCAGTGACAAAGCGTCGCCGGGTAAAAGGGTTACTGCAGAGTTCAGTGCTGATTCCGACATAGCCCGAGGCGCGTTCAGTTAGCTTAGCGGCTACGTAGCAAAGCGAGGAAAGCTAGCGCTAGCGTTCAGTTGCGCGTAGCGTGGCTAGCCCTTAGCGTAGGAAAAGTAGGACCCCGCAGAGGTGCTAGCTTCGGCTAGCTTCTCATTTCAAGATGGCGTCCGTTCGTGTGTGTGGCTTCAGTTTTTTTCAACTGTTTGATTTTTAAAGATCGATGGGGACCGCATCATAAATGATATGACCGTTGTGTATCAGGCTTGATCTGTACCAACTTATTATCCAGTTTAATTTGCTGAATCCTATTAGGGACGTTCATAAATCATTTCTAAGCCAGCGTTTCCTTTGTTCGCGTTCTGCGTTCACGCTCAGCGCTGGTTGTTGCTAAACTGACGAAGTCTTTCATATGCGCGTCACGGCTGGGTTTCTGTCTCTTCACTCAACATGCAAAACAACTTGTCTGTGGCTTGCATCATGCTTACGATCGCCCCCTCAACAGCATTATAGCAAAGTTCTTGTTTAAGAAGTTCCTTCACCGGCAACGCCAACGCTCACGCTTTCCGCCATTTTGAAAATGCTCGCACCGCTAGCGCCGTTCAGTTGACTGCTAGCTTTCTTCCTTTTGCGATCGCTACGTCGACCTAGATATCTACGTCAACTGAACGCACCTCCGGTGTTAGCCCGGCGGTTCGCCCACTGCACGTCAGTGGCCGCCGGACGGATTCGCCGTCATGAGGTGTGCGCCTCATCAGTAAGTGTAGGGACGAAATGGCATTTTAAATTTCAAATACAAAATCTGACGTTTGAAATTTAAGTGAGAGTCTTAAATTTCACATTAATATTTATTTTGACAGATAAGTCATCTCGACTTCAAACGTCTCTGCGGCCGGCCGAGCCGCGCTCTGTGCCGACCCCAACACTGACTGATCAGAGACTGAGCGGCCGCTGCGTGAATGGGGATATATGAGCGGCCGACGGACCCGGAGCTGCCGGGCCCAGCTCGGGGTATTGGAAGTAGGTAGGGCGGGAAGGGGAGGGAGAGTGCTGAGGCTAGTGACTCGGTGAGAAAAAAAAAAAAAATGGTTACAATGACTGAGTGTTCTAGCTGGCATACAAGCGGTACTTTGTTTTAGTCAGGTAGTGAATCTTTGGCCGGAGCACATAAAGACATGCCTAAAGTGGACGCAGTGTGCTGACACCCGGCGACCCCACTTCCCGGCGGAATATCAGTCCCGAGCCCAACCCCCTCAGAACCTAAACCTTGTACCATCGGTTTTGGCCGGCCGAGCCCGGCCACTGACGGATTCTGCCGGTCCCATCGCCGGGCTGCCTTGCTCCGACCCGAGTCCGGGCCACTGGCAGAAGACAGGTCTCAGCTGGGGTCGGCAGGGACCGCTCCGCCGGAGCTACGTTTCGAGAGTGTTGCCGTGTCACAGTGTAAGCATAGATTTGGTTTTTTTTAATAACTGAATCAACTGCCAGTCAGTCAGTGATATTACATACACCAGTCACGTGTGGGACTGTCATATAAATTCGATCCACCCGGCTGGAAGGCTTCCCTTAACTGTCCTCCGGTGTGGACAACAGAAAATCTCGAAACGCCAAGCATTGAGCTGCGCCGGTGTAAAGGCCGATAACTCCTGACGCAAATTATACATGTTGTGAGCGGCCCTGGCATCGCGCACCTTGGCGACTTGCGCGTCACGGACAGAGTCGAAATGGAAAGAAGCGGCATGCCTGCTTCGAGAGGTGAATAAAGCCCTATCTTTGGGGCGGGCCGGTAAGCAGAACCTTCGTCTTTTGTGATACATTTCATTTGTAGTATTCAGATAAGGTACCGTAAAGCTGCGTTGGTTGCGCTGCGTTTGTTTGCTTCTCTTCTTCGTCAGGCCGACATATTTTTTCCCCTTGGTACACAGTGCTGCTTGCTTGCGTTTGAAGCGGTACTGAGGCTTCTGCCTTTTGCACGGTTGACAGGTCAGCTATCGATCTACTTACCAGTAGAAACTTTCCTAAATGTCACCTTAATTCGACTTGTTTGTGGTTTTCTTGTAGACCTATTCAGATGTGCCATACAGAGCTCTGCATCAATGCATGCAGCTGCGTGTCCAGTAATTAAGTTTCGGTTATAATGTTGAGCAACATGTGGGCACTATAGCACGTTTCAGCAGTTCTTGTCGGCAGTACGAGTACAGACATAGACTATTATGTCTCTGGTGCGAATGACAAAATTGTAACAACCGACAAGTCTCAGTTTGGGCAGTTTACTTTTTTTTTTTTTTTAAACATTGAACAGTTGTAACTTAAATTCTGTAAGTCATGTTTTGTTGAATTTGGTTCTGTCAAACATTGTCATTGTCAGGGTCTTAGTGAGGACAAGCTTGTGGCTGGGTTTAAACTTAAAGTAATGAAGTTATTTCTCTGTGTATGCCAATAGATTTAAATCAGCAGTGTGGATTACAAATTTACGCAGTACACATTCAACTTACACAAGCTTTCACATGTGCATTGCCGTTGTGAGCTGTACAAAGCGTAGGAAATTGGAACTTAAGTAAAAGCTGGATCCGTCTGCAAGCTTCATTTTTGTCTTCTGCTGGAATATAGTCCATTTTAGTGTGCTGCTGTTTACCAAACTCTTAAAATGACCACAAGATCAGCACTCACAGTTATCAGTTTGTTCATGTGGTCGACTGATTGTGAGAAGAAAAATTACTTACTGTGCTTAACCACAGTTGATGCATCATTTGTTGCAGGGTGCTTGATGAGAAGCTGGCTGCTGAAATGTGCAAAGAATCGTGGACAGGTGTACTTGGATACTGAACTATGTGAAGAAATGGAGGCAGTGTTGACAACAGTTCAGGGAACATACTGATGTTTTTTGAAAAATGTTTTGGACCAGCCTATTGTAAAATAGCATCTTTCACTGACACCCTGGAGATAGTGTGTTTTGCACTGAAGACCAACATGTGACTTACTTTACTGATTGTCTTCTGCATCAGAAGAGATGTGTTGGCAGTCAGCGGCTCCGAGTTAGAGCCTGTAAGATGCCATGAAGTTCCACCTCGCCCACGGATCATGTGTGACCCTTTCCGACGACCGATCACATGCCACGCGAGATGATGCATCCTTCTGCAATGGCATTGTCTTTGGTGACCAGCCACTTAAAATCAACCAGAAAGTATGCCTGGAGCTACAGTGCTGCAGTGCATGGAGTGGCGCCCTCCGTCTCGGGGTCACGACCCATGACCCTGCTCGGCTGACTCCTGAGGACTTGCCGAAATATGCTTACCCTGATTTAACTCGAAAAGAGGGCTACTGGGCACGGGCGGTTCCAGAGAAACTCGTGAAGACAGGATGCCGCGTGATGGTGTATGTGACCATGGCAGGGCAGATGCAGGTGTTTGTGGATGGTCAGCACAAAGGTGTGTTGCTGGCCAAGCTCCCAGCATCCAGTGTCCTGTGGCTGCTTGTGGATATTTATGGCAACACCAAGAGCTTGAAGTTTGTCAAACCAGGTGAGTGTATGTACACAAAGCACTTTATTCATTGATGTTCGTAGCGAGATCTGAGGGGAAAAACTGCCGCTTACAAATTGAGCTCTAAGGCTGTTTGCCAAATACAGTGATCTCGCTAGGCATTTTCCAAACCGGTACGACGTCACAGTAAACAAACCTACTCGCACGCGAACCGGTAGGCCAGTCACGGAAACCAGTAACTAATTTTGCCACCGAAAATCTGCCGACGAATGCAGTGATAAGTTAATTGCTAACTGTAACTGTGACTGGCCTCGCGTCATACACTCACTACTACATCTCGGCACGGCTCTCTCTCTCTCTGTGACTGAGAGACTTTTTTTCCTCTCTTTTCCTTTATTTCTGAAACCAGTCAAACAAAATAAGAACCGGTAGGTTCTACCGGCTACTGATTTTCCGACCAGTATTTTCCTTTTCAAACCAGTATTTTACCGGTAATTACCAGTTAAATCCATCCCTGCAAATATACATGTTCCTTTTGGTCAGTACAACCATTTTTGTGTCTTTGTGGCTCCCAGCGGCGTAAAGCCCTAAAAAACTAACTAACTAACTTTGCGGCTCCTAATAGTAGAGAAATATGACATTCGTTGATCTGACGCTGACATACCTGTACTACCCACCTATAGACAAAGTTCCAATCAGCACTGTCTAATTGGTCTTGACTCCGCATCCAAAGAATATCATTTGCTCAGGACACGGTACACTTCTACTTAGGTAGACCAACATATGCCAACCATATATATAATATAAAAGTGTGACAATTTAGGTTTTAACAAACTCAGCACAGGCAATATATAAAAAGCTGTGTGTTTAAGTCAACTAGATTTTGTGCTACATGTATATCAGGGTTGCACATTTAAGTCGGTCCCAGGACATTGACCTATAGATACAAATTTCAAATGTCCTATTTTTCCCACCTCAAGCGGACATTTGTCCTATTAAATTTTTTTATTGCCACTAAGTGGTCAGGACACTGTGTCCTATCACTTTGCTGTTTCCAGGACACTTTGTCCTACAGAAGCTTTGGAAAATGTGCAACCCTGGTATATTGGCAGCAGTTGAAGGGTTCACTTCTTTTCTGTAGATGATGCTCCTCGTGAGATTTTGGCTCGTGGGTTGGAGGCAGTTCGAGCGTATGACCAGTCGTGTACCAGTGGAACACAACCAGTGTTTCGCACTCGCCTCATGCTTGTGGGGAAAGACCGTGTGGGCAAAACCAGTTTGAAACGTGCCCTCACTGGACAACAGTAAGTACATCCTTCAGAACTTAGTCTCTTTTTTTTTTATGAAAGCAGAGACTTCATACATGAATAACAAATGTACAGCACAGGTCTAACTTTCACTCCAGTTCCACATAGTTTCAGCAACAGGATCTTATGATGTGTTGCTTCCTTTACAAATTATTGAAATTACATTGTGAAACCTTATTTCTGTGTTTTATTTTGCAGTGATCATTTTTTGTTGAAAATCTGTAGGTGAAATGGCCCACTGTGACCAACTTCTATGGGCCATTTCCAAATGGAACCGAACAGGTGGAAAAGCACATATATAAACTCTGAGTAATTGAGGTCACCTTTAATGTTTGTGGAAAATTCTCCTGTTCAGCACACAACTTTTCGTGTTTGAAAAGCGCTCCAAAACGAGGCTCTGGGGTAGACGAACGATTGCTTCTGATTGGGCAGACCGGACCACCTGATTGTAGCCTCATCCAATGAGATTTTACGTAACAATAGCTATCGCTGGGTAGCAGACGAATTTTGTTGGGGAGTCTTCAGGCTGTGAGCGCACAGCACTTTGTGTCGTAACTTTGTGTATAACGATGCGCCGATCGGCGCACAGCTTAAGATTTTTATGGGTCATTTTTTTTTATTTATGCGCCAATGGCGCAAGGCGCGGACATAAAATGATCACTGATTTTGTAATTAAAACTTTTAGCCAATAACTGCAGCTTTTGACCATTGAAAGAATTTCAGTTTCTCCAGTGTTCCTTACACTTACAGCTTTCAAAACTGAGTGTTACTTTGATCCTCTGTCAAATTCAGAGGACCATTTTTTTTTAAAAATTAGTGATACAGTGTATACAGCCTTAAATCTCGGATTCTGAAATCTGTACACAGTAAACAACACAGTGTAATAAGGAACACTGGTTTCTCTCTTCAAAAAGTGATTTTTCTATTTGCTAACTAGAAGGTCCTGTTCTGTGATGACAATGTACACAAATGATGTATTGTTGCAACATAAGTTTCTATGCTTGTATCCATGCAGCACCATTCTTGATAGTTTGGGTAGTAATCTGCAGTTGTGCAGGGTAAGGTAGTTCAATTTGGCAGCAATCCTATAGTGTCTTTTTGCAATTCAATACTGAACCTACTTGTTGACAGCAATGGGGGCATTGTAATTTACATGTGTTGTACAACTGAGACACCCGCCACAGCAGAAGTTTCTGCTAGGCAGAACTAAAGAGAACAGAAGAGTGCTGGCAGAACTTCAAGATTGTCTGGGTGTACAGTGTGGTTAAAAGCAGACTGTAGTGTATTGAATGAATTCAGCACGCCAGGCAAAGTGTAGGGTGGGATCAATAGGAGTATACCTACAGTATAGATGCCGTCTTGGTGATTTATAAGGCTCTGCACTTTACCTTGAGCTGAGAGTACAGAGTGGCTCTGCTGTTTGTTGCAGATCTTTGCAGCAAATGAATTTAAAATACAGACTAAGAAGCAGATAATTTATACAGAAGAAAGTAAACAAAACAAAATCATAGGGGCTGATGCTACCATTTTCATGCTTACAGATCATTTTATGTTTCATGATAGATCTATAGATCTATCAAAACACCACTTGATACCTGGACAGTGACAGTGTCTGTAATGCTGGCACTTAGCCAACAGAAGCATACTTGATGATGAAGCGACCACACTGAGCGCGGCTCGGGCTGTGCAGGGTTGCACATTTTCCACAGCTTCTACAGGACAAAGTGTCCTGGAAACAGCAAAGTGACAGGACACAGTGTCCTGGCCACTTAGTGGCAATAAAAAGTTTAATAGGACAAATGTCCGCTTCAGATGGGAAAAATAGGACATTTGAAATTTTTATAGGTCAATGTCCTGAGACCGACTTAAATGTGCAGCCCTGCTGTGTAACAAAAGTTGTACAATTTGACTTTTAGACCGCTCGTGAAATATGTGCACAACTTAATTTGTATCGCACAAAGTTCTGTACTAATCATAAGGTAATATGAGTGTACCTGTAGGCACACTCACGAGTGAAACTGTTCCAAAATGTAAGTTGACTTAGCAGAGATGGAATGAGCCCGTTTAAACAGAAAAGGAAGACAGATGAAATGCGAGTCTTGTCACTAGTTTTCAGTGGACATTCGCAAGGAAACGACCGCTCTACAACAAGCTACATGTTGAACCAACGACTGAAGAAAATGCCAGATTAATAGTCCAGCATGTTTTTGTTTTGTTTTTCAAATCTGTGAAATCTTTTATTTTCAACGTGTTTTTCCTTGGGAACAAACGCCGTTTATTTTGCCTTTATAGTCCAGCATGTTATATTAGATTACTAAATTCATTTAATACAGGGAAATTTCTTACTTGAAATTTAAAACAATATGCATAGATAATAATAATAATAATGAGTATTGTATAGATGTACTGTATGTGCATGCAGCTTTCTAAGGAGTGAAATGCTGTCATTCTCAATCTCTTGTCATTTGTCATACTGGCTGTTGTTTTCAAGCTTGATTATAGAAGTGTTTCTCTGCCCTGTCATACTTCTAGAATTTATCAGTGATAGCACTGACAGGGATAAGACTGGATGCCCCTAAATGTAAACATTAACCCATAGAGGAGGGCTTAACATGCTGTAGGATTGCACAGCCAACAGCCAAGATATTGATTTTTCTCCTATGTAAAGGACACTGTAGCCTTTACTTTCTGGGTTCCTTCCCTGCATTGTTACCTGGGTCTGGCCAACTACCATTACACCATTATCTATAAATAGTATTATACCAGTCCTCTTCAGAACTTTTGTACCTGTGCTTTGCAGAGGGTAATGTAACCGGTCATTTCATGGAACTGGAGTCCTCAGAACAGTGATGTCCAGAATTGCAATTACAGCCTGTACTGTGTTTTGTGTCAGCTACTGAGCTAGGTGTGTTCAGTGTATAAGACTTTGTCATTGTCTTCAGAACATCACCCTCTAGTATAATTGTTGTAATCAGCGGGGATGATGTTACGTCAGAATTGTCACAGGCTGTATAGTCTCCTGCCTTAATTGGTGGGGCATTTAGCCGAGGGGAGTGTTATAATATAAATTATTTATGTCTGGTGTCCACGTTTACAATGTGCAAAATGTGTTCAGCCATGTGTTGAAAACACAGCAAGGTCCTATATTTGTTCTAAATTTTACCTAATCTGTTTAAATGGTTAAATATATATGTTATAAATCTAAATGCACATATATTTTTGAACTATTGTTCTGCCCTTCACAATGCAGAGATGGAAAATTGCAAATCTGTGTATTTGGCAACGTTCAGTACGTTCTGCTATTGCAGCATCCAGATTTAGTAGTATTGAATGGTATTTAGGTATTAATTATTGGCATCTGAATCTCAGTAAATGCATGGGGTTTTTTTTGTGTGTTTTTTTTTTGGGGGGGGGGGGGGATGATCCAGGTGCCTGTCAGGTGAAAAGGTTAATTTTTAACCCTACAGTGGTACAGTGTACAAGGTCTTAATGAAGCTGTACATAACACTACAGCTGGGTACGCTGGTGTCACCGTCAAATTTTTATTTTGTAAACTTCATTTTCACTTCAGGCCATTAATTTATATACTTGGATTATAACGTGATGTACATGTACGCAAAGTTCAGATTAATCTTACGCCCTGCATGCGTGTGTGTATCTGTAACTCTCCTTTGTTTCCTACTTTGCAAAGATCACACAATCAGTTGACATGGTGGATGGGACAAAATGTCCAGGTTTGAAGCAACAATGAGATGTAAAGTGCCACGTTCGTTACTGCCGTGAAGAACTACTGGTCATTGTGTCTGAACCACACCATATTTTGCCCTGACGCTGAAGCTGCTGAGAATAGTAAGATTACATGGAGGTTGTTACATTTGCAGGCATAACGAGGCAGAGGAAAGTACGGATGGCATTGATTTGTCAGCATCCTGCTCCTTCAACCTGTCCAATCGGTCCTCATGGAAACTAGCCATCAAGGGGGATGTGACAGCTCGGGAGGAGAGGCAACAGGAGCAGTTAGATCTTGGGATTATTGGTGAGGAAACAACGGAGCAGGTGGTGAAACACTAATGAAGCGTGCAGCTTCAGAGAGAGGGAGAGAGAGAGTTGGGGGTGGGGGGTTGAGGGTGGGAGGAAGAGCAGAGAGAGGGGAAGGGGGGGGGGGCTGTTGGGGTGGGGGGGGGGTGGGACAGAGAGAGCTATGGCTTGAACTCCATCCACGTGACAAAACTTACGGTTTTCGCTGTAAAAAACTGAAAACAACTAATACTGTATACTTATTGCTTCTGATTTGAGAAAGAGAGGGAGAGACAGACAGAGCTATGGCATTAACTCCATCCATCTGACAAAATTTACGGTTTTTGCTGTAAAAAAACAGAACAGAAACAACATAAGAAACACATGTACTACTCATTGCTTCTGATTTGTTTTGGTTGGTGGTGGCATTAGGTGCACCACTTGGCCTTTCAAGGCTCTTTCTGAAGGGAATCTGATGGGTATTGATCGAGCCTGACCTATCAAGCTTGACGTCACTAGTCTGCCTGTAATGGGCGCCACCCGTCCATAGCTGCCTGTTCTCATGTGTGATGTTTCTTAGATACAATCTATTTTATGGCCTTTATAGGGGGTGTTTTTTTATGCAGGGTGTTTGCCTTGGGCTTAGAATAAACTCTTCCGTTCCAACATGAACAGGCATGCTTGTTTACCTGGTCTATAGGCTACTTCTGTTACTGTAAATGTGTATGTGTTAATTACCATCTGTACATCAGTAGTTAGCAGCTATCAACGCAACGTGGGCCTGCGTTTTGCAGTCTGATTCAGAGAAAAGTTGGGCAAAAAGGTGGATTTTTTTTTTCAGCTGTTCATTGAACAGTAAGGTTGGGTTGGCGTGGCAGCCTGTGAGAAATAAATGTGCAAAAGAAAAATTTATTTAAAAACAAAAAAACAAACCAGCAGAACCGATGACAACAAATTAAGCTTGCAACGCCCATTCTTCTTTGACAGTTTTATGCTTTGGGAGGTGATCTCAAAAGGTTTAATCGTGTTTGTAATGTATAATTCAATTAAATTGTGACCCTGCTTGGGAAACGCTGGTGGAATTACCAAAGTAACATCAAGTTTGTTCACTGTCCTGTAAAATGTAGAGAAAAGATACATTAACTTCAACCAGTCTGATTTTACAGAACAGGGCTTCATATCTATGCTGACCAGTTCATTTTCAAAATGTCTGATTACTTTCTTACCAAGGCGGACATATGGACATACGTCCTATCATTTCTCCTGTGGATAATTGCACCATTGTGGATAATATGCAGTAGAAATACCCTATACTTGTACAGTCAGCCAGGACTTTTGTTTATTGTAGTTCCCATGGATGCGAAGCCCTGGTGGAAGGATACATTTTCACAAAACACTATGCTGGCCTATTAGTACTAAGCTCTTGGTCTATATCAGTCTGCAGTATCAACAAATTAGCTCCGACTTAAGCTGGGAGCTCCTATGTCCAGCCGCACGTTTTGATAACCACAGTACGCAACAGTATTGATCAGTTCTTGATCCTGTGCTTCTCAGGTGGTCCAGAGGGTCTTGAGGAAGAGTACAACCAGGCCATCGCCACCAACATTGTCCAGGAGCTGCTACTCCAGCAGCGGCAGCGAGAGAAAAATGCTGATGGCTCGATCACAACCTCTGCGTCTGCTGCGTCCAGCAACGCCAGCTACAAGTCGTCTCGACCTGCGTCCACTCGTGGAAACAGCTCGTCCTCAGTTTCTAGGACCAGCAGGGTGTGTTGTTGCAGATAGATGGATAGAACTGGTTGAGTGTGTGTGTGTGTGTGTGTGTGTGTGTGTGTGTGTGTGTGTGTGTGTGTGTGTGTGTGTGTGTGTGTGTGTGTGTGTTGCTTTGTTGAGAATAAAATAGGTAGCTAAAGTTGAGATAATCTGCCTTGTCAAAGGTTTTTTTTTTTTTCCCTTCTTCTTTTTTAGGAGTAAGTGCCAATATACATGTGTATCTATGCTCGCTTTCACTTACTAAATACAGGTTTGAATTGGTTTCTAAATCCTGCACTAGCTTCTTTATCATTTGACATCTTGCCATTGCCTGTACATAAGCGCTTGCTCTCGCTTGTTGAGTACAGGTTTAAACTTGCTCTTGTTAACATAAATCATACCCTGCATCAGTTGTTTCTCTGTTTGACATGATCACATCTACATGTCAGCATCTCTTGAAAACGTGGACTTTCACTCCGTAGGTATCAGCTGAGACGAGACGCAGCAGCATGACACCAAAACCTCGACCAGCATCTCGCAACACCTCCCGGTCAAGTCTTCAGGAAGACCTGCAGGACTCCATGCCAGAGATCTCCCCAGAAGTTCCAGAGAGAGTTGTCGCTCTGGTGCAGGAGATGATTGGCTCCTTGGCATCTCGGAGCAGCGCGAGTACGGCAGAGCGAGGCCCGGGTGTGTCGGAAAAGCCCAAAACAGCGGTGCTGAATATTTGGGACTTTGCTGGGCAGGCTGTGTACTACACCACGCACCAGGCATGGCGTCTTTTTGTCTATTTTTCTTGGTATTACTATTGCTCAGTTGGTATAGTTCATCTGTTAAGGGGTGCAAATGTACCCCCAGTCATTTGCAGGGGAGGAAATGTGCCCTAGTTGTGTGTGTGTGTGTGTGTGGGGGGGGGGATGTACCCCAGCTCCCCACTCAGCGGGGCTATTCCGCCCTCGTCTGGGGATGATTGTACCCTAACCTTCAGCCCAGTAAACTCCACGCTTTTGTCATCAGATGGTCTGTTTCCGGAAAACGAAACGGTTCAAATTACAGCGAATATAAAAACAATACATACACAGATCTTCACCACCTGATAGCTACATTTGTTTGATGCTTTTGTGCAAGTTACAGTCGTGAAATAAGTCAGTGGTCATGCGACTTCAACTCACGAGACCCAAATCCTGGGTACATTTGCACCTGGTCCTGTACACTACAGTGAAGGTGGAATCGCTCTGCTGAGTAGACAACTGGAGTACATTTTGCTACCCCTGGAAATGAAGTACCTTTGCACACCCTACCGGGCAAACCATACCAAGTGAGCTTTGTAGGGATGCTAACACTGTAACAGGTGCCACCTACTTCAAAACGCACCTGGACTCGGCTCCCATTGTGATTTACATAGACCCATAACGCTCAAAATCTAAAAATCTCTGTGTTGTGTCTCAAGCATAAGACTTCTAAGCATGATAAGAGTTAGTGTCCTGTACATTTAGTCTAGTCAGGTTTTTTTGTTTTTTTTCTTTGATAGAGTCTGTGATTAGTGAAGTTGAGACTCATGTTTTGTGTTTGGCAGGTTTTCCTCACAAGCAGAGCTGTTTATGTGATCGTCTTCAACCTGTGTGATGACCTTACAACTGCAGACTTCGATGATGCAAATGAGGTACATATTCCTTGGAACAGTGGTCAGGTTTCTAAGGAAAGATGGTACAATGTACTGAGTAAAATCAGGGAGAGAGCGAGCAGAGTAGGGAATGATATATGTTCATCAAATTTATCATTAAATGGATGACATTTGTCATGTCACCTGCTGTAACTGTTTGCCTGCTGTTTCACATAATGATTTCAGAATTGGAAAAGTAAGAGACTGCTGTCAGTTTTGCTGTACACAGCTGAAACAGTTTTGAGAATTAAGACTGTTGTGCATTAAATTTTATAAATTTTGACTGTGTCAGCTGAAAAAATTGCAGAGCTAGGCAGGAGCACCATACAGTTATTTCATTTACCGGTGATTACCATTTGAACTTCAGATTTTTTTTGATTTTTTTTTTACGTGCTATTGTAATGGCGCTTGGAGCTTCTACTGAGGGACAGGCATCACATGTAAATGAATTTTTATCATTATCATTTAATATTAGAATTACCAGAAAAAGAAATTTGCTACCTACCAGTATGACCGACAGGTTGCTTCTCAGCTCTGCTGATTCTTTCCGTTCCATACTGTTCATGCAGTCGGTGTACATGGTTATGCAGTGATTACTGTCACAGTATGTGTGTAGAAAGAACATGTTCTACCAAGCATGTAGCCTATTGTTTGCGCGTTTGATGGACACTTGTTCCAGTGAGCAGCCTTCCGGTTTTAATTGGCTCATTTACTCCCTGTGCTGTTGCAGTACAGGTTTGAAAAACCGCTAGCGTAATCACTGGTATGATGTGCATTGCTACAAACAGTTTAGTGGAGAAATCTTGTCTGTTGCAGGGAAAAGAAGAGCTGTCGACTCTGGAGTACATGGACTTTTGGATGCGTTCCATTCATGCTCACGCTGCGGAGAACACGTGTGAAAACGTGGACAACACAACCCTGTCTCCTCCCATATTTGTGGTTGGCACACATCGCAACAGTCTGCATGATGATCCAGACATTCGGGCTGAGATGGTGTGTACCGACAGTCCTTCCATAGGGATCCGAGGGTTCTGTGACTTCATTGTCATGTGTCGCCCATTCTGCTTAAAGGAAAACGGATGTAAAAAAAATGAGCTCTAAGCCCCCATGGATCCCATCCGTGGGTACTAAGGAAAACAGATATTAAAAAAGGAGCTCTAAGCCTCCATGGATCCCATCCGTGGGTACTAAGGAAAACAGATATTAAAAAATGAGCTCTAAGCCCCCATGGATCCCATCCGTGGGTACTAAGGAAAACAGATATTAAAAAAGGAGCTCTAAGCCTCCATGGATCCCATCCGTGGGTACTAAGGAAAACAGATATTAAAAAAGGAGCTCTAAGCCTCCATGGATTCCATCCGTGGGTACTAAGGAAAACAGATATTAAAAAAGGAGCTCTAAGCCTCCATGGATCCCATCTGTGGGTACTAAGGAAAACAGATATTAAAAAAATGAGCTCCAAGCCTGAGAGGAACACCACTAGAGTTGGTGAAGGGTTGGCATAGAATGAACAAAAAGTTTTAAGATATTCTTTAGGTAACTCGTGGATGCAGAGTATGTCTGAAACACTTTCATTTGGTGTTGTTTTTTGGGTGGAGGCACTTTGAGAGAATGTATGAGGTAGTGCTGCACTTTACGTGTATGTAAACAAAGCTAAACTCTAATGCCATCCCGTTTACATTTGCGAGTGGATAACAGGGTGTGCTGAGACATATTATATATATCTAAGTTATCTACGTTATTGTGGAATTCTGGTGTAACTACACTTTGAGAATAGCGCAGTGTACTGATGTGCAGTGTACTCTGGAAAAGGGAAACAAAGTGTTTTCTTGCTACAGTTTTATTAAAACCGATATTCTGAATTCTATAATCAGGTGGAGGAAAAATTCAGTGACCTTAGGGATTTCCTGACGGGCAGGCCATACACGCAGCATCTCGTGACACCGTTCTTTGCCGTCGAGAACAGCTTTGAAGGGGATGAGCAGGTAGGTTGTCTCCCTTTACCTGCTTGCTGAGAACAGCTGTCTGTGTGTTTATGTTAATTTTTCTCCAGCTTTGTCTTTCTGTTTAGACAGATGCTTTCCCCCCACAGGTTTGAAATTAATTCCCAAAGGTCTCATTTTAATTTCTCGAGGTTTAATTTTAATCCCCCAGGGCATTGAATTTTAATCTTTAGTTTGGCTTTTACAGCAGAATCTGTTTTATGTTTCAGTATGTTTGTTGGGCATAAACGTTGTAGAAAACTTTTTATCACACACGCTCAACCCGTGCTTCAAAACCAGCTGCTTTCGTGCGGATATAACAGAATGGACCACTGTGCAGGAATGCCTCACCATAATTTTACTTTAAGTCCTGCTTTGAGCAGAGGGGTCGACTTTGCTGGCCTTTTTACAGATGGTTTCAACGTTGTAATCATATAGAAAAACACAGCGCCTTCAAAGAAAGCCGCATTTCTGTAACACCAGCAGCCACAATGTTACGAAAATGGTCTCCATGCCAAAAATGGAGCAATCAACCTAAGATCTTCAGCATTTTGTCCCCTCTTGTTCAATGCACATGCGTACCGTTACGTTAATGATAACTCCAACATTCTTTGTTCTGGTGAAAGTGATGGGAAGTGGTGAAAGTACTTCCCCCCATCATATGCAGAATCTAACACTAGTATTGGCTTCTTACTAGTAACTGTTAACTTAAAAGTTGCCTGTTGTGTTTTGCATTGTTGTGGACTTTAGATTGGCCGCTTGAGGGCGGAGATAGAGCGTGTGGCAGGACAGCAGCCCTACATGGGAGAGCAGATGCCGATCCGGTGGTTGCGATTTGAGCAAGAGCTGACGCAGAAAGGGGATGGTGGAACTCACTGTGCTGCACTAAGTCAGGCAAGTTCCTTACTAAAGCCAGTTGGGCGCCGCATTTCTTTGCATATCACCATTTGCCTGAATCCCAAGAAATTTTGTACACAAAATTCATTCCCTTCATTATGGTACTGAGGTGTTTAAACATGCTATTTACACACTTACTAGACTTCATAGAAGCCAGCTTATGTTTTGGAACAGTTTCCTTTGTGGATGTGCCGGTATGCTGGGAGTAGTCTAGCTTCATGATTAGTAGAGCTCTGAATGTGAGACAGTGCTGTCTCCAGGCTGTGTAAACCAGCAAAAATTCAAATTCTCATTCTCACCCGTTGGCTGTGCAGTAAGCCTTACAAGCTGAATCCTTTAGTCCTCGATAATTTGATATTCACGTCGCCATGGGAGCCCTCCTGTTGGCTCAGTGCCATCCTTTGAGGTGCTGTCACTGTGCAGGTGTGGAAGTGGTGTGAGGCTGGACACCACCAACATGGCTCAGAACGATCTGTAAGCATGAAAATGTCACATTGGGCCTTTAATTCTCAATTATTTGTCTTGTTTCAGGTGAAGGAGATGGCTCGTAACCACGGTGTGGAAACAGAGGAGGAGCTGCGCACAATGCTGGCCTTTTACCACGACCTCGGCCTTCTCATCCACTACGGAGTCGGCACGGATGGGACTGCCTCGCCTGACACGGTGCTAGCCAACACTGTCGTTCTCAGTCCCCAGTGGCTGGCCCAAACCTTCCGACAAATAGTCACAGGAAAACGACCGAGTGACCAGGTATGATAACACATTTTGTACTGCGCAGGGGATTTCCTTTTTCTGGTTCTTTTCCCATTGGCCGCATAATTTTGGTTTGGGCTGCTAGATGTGAGCATCAGGGAAGAGCAGTGCAGACCTGCCTACCTCTACGATTTTTCCTTACTTTCTACAGAAACTGGCCTCAGCCAACAGAACACATTTTGAAAACTACGGCAAAAAGTGTAATGTTTTATTTGTGAGAGCTAACAGTTTGCTGCAAGTTCATCTGAACTTGAAGTGACATGCATAGTACTCTCCTTTCGCATGTGGTTACAAACTCCATAGATTTGTTTGACTTTGAGTCTGCATTCATTCTGACTGTCCTGCAGCATGTGTTTGAAATGCAATGTGTGAATCGAAAATGGTGTCGCGATGTGCACACAAGACAGACTCAAATGATGGGGAAAATGGTGTTGAAAATGAATAAGCAACAGTTCTTCATCCAATACAAGGAAGAAGAAGAGACGTCGTCTTCCATCACAGCCATTTTGTTCACAATACACACAGAGGTGTAGCGTGTGCTGTGCAGAAGCAAGAAAATAAGGCGAAACCCGAGATGGATCACGACGGGAAAAACCCTCCAAAACTATTGAAAACTATATTCTGATGGGCAAACTACTGAAGTGCCTATTTTAGGAGTAGGCAGGTCTGGTAGTGGTTCTTTGACAGTTGTTTTGCAAAGGAGAAAAAAAAACTGCCTATGTGCACCATTAGATAGATACTAGCAGGTGTGTGGGTTTGTGTGTTTCATTGTTTACTACTCTGATTTGGGGTTATTCCTAGAAAATATTGGAACCATCCAAGCAGCTTTCAACTCACTTTGCTAATGGTCTCAAGTAACTATTATACAGTTAAGAACCTGGCATTATATATTTTTCTAGCTTTAAGAAAAAGACAACAGTTGCTCAGCTGAGTTGATATACTTTATTTTGCACTGTGGCTATTTCATGTATAAGTATTGATGTGTATAAGAATATCTGGATGTCACTCTCAACTTTGAATGGGCCTAAGGCCTGTCAATGAACAATTCTGATTCTGATTGTGATCACCATTGACAATTAATTTTTCTTTTCAGTGGAAGCTGCACGCTGACAAGTGGGACCGCCTGGAACAGCAGGGAATACTGGACGAGGCGCTGATTGGTCAGCTGTGGCCAGAGGCGGTGGATCAGAAGGCTGTACTGCTAGGACTGATGGAGAAGCTTGACCTGTTGTGTCCACTCTCTCCCACCTCACTACAGGTGAGTGATCGCATACAGATCTTCCTTGTTGTGATTTTGTGGGGGATATGCTTAGTTCACTGTTGTAGTACATTGTACATGTATTACTAACTGAAGTTTTCTTTGCCGAGGAGGAAAATCATGAGCTGGTGATACGCTTTAAAATGATTAAACCCAGGTTTTGCTGAATTGATTTGTCTTTCGCTGAAAAAGCAGTAGACGTACCGCGTAGTCGGGAATATTCTGTTCTCAGCACCACCAGGGTTAATGAACTGAGTCTGACGCTTTGCTTTTGGAGGATGAAATTACATGTATCTGCTTGTCATCTGCTTGTATAGGGCTGGTGTCAGGTGTACGCTGTTCTTTGGTGTGGGTTTGCATTTCCTTGAGAGATAACCTCTCACAGCAATGACAGGCAAACGCTTCCTCCTTCCTAGTTTATCCCAAGTCACTGAACATCTGTGTGCTGCTTTCATTCTAGGGCCAGATGGAAGAAGGACAGAGCTACATTGTCCCCATGCGGCTGCCCCAGTGCAAGGACCTGAGCAAGATTTATGTTCAGACACCAGAGGATGTTGTCTTCTACCTGCACTTCAGTGGCTTTCTGCCAGGTATTGTGTTTGTGTAGGGCTGGGTTATAGCATTGCATACAATACTGGAAATGTTACACTCTATGTTCAGATGTTGGATGTGGTGCGTCAGGCATCATCAGCGATTGACAAAGAGCAGTTCTAGTTGGATTAAGTTCACTAATCCATGGTTCACTGATACACCGGCCTGATAAAGCAACAATGTCATCCCATAATGGTACAGGCTTACCACGTTATACATTGACTAGACCAGCAACAGTAAGCCGTGGGACGGAGAATTCCGGATGACTTTATTTCTTGTCACTCTGTTCAGCGTAGTATCGCATGCGTGTTTTTGACAACCTGCGTATTGCAGACTTGCCTACCCTACGCATTGACCATAGGAAACTAAGTAAATTTGGGCTTACTACGCAACTAGACATTTAATTGCCCCACTACGCAATTTCGTTTCCTAAATCTACGGAATCAAGTTAGCAGTTAGCGTTTCATCAAATCCGATCTGAACTTTTGCTCGCACTGATCCAGCTTTTTTAACGAGCCTCATTCGAAGTTTAATGATGTGTAGTTTAATGATGTATAAATACCCAGTAGAAAGAAATTTGGCCAAAAAAAAAAGAAGATATTATGGTAGTACACTGTAACCAATCAAATCAAACATGCCAAAGAATAGAATACATGTAGTTGATTTTTAGCTTAAGCAACAAGCTGGCAAGTGGCACATTTCGGTTGGGATACTTTAGCCGGGACTACTCATTTGGCCAGGAAACTACTTGTTTGGTTTTTGGCACTACTCACATCATGTTCGGTGGGTAGGCAGGTCTGGTATTGTTAACTGGTTGTGTCAAAAAGACACTGAGTGATCGATTTTTACTTTTATTTTTTTTTCAAAGCTTCAGATGCATTGCAATAATAGTTCACCGAAAAATACATCCATGCATATTTTGTCTCCTCTTGGCAGATGGTCTGTTTTTCCGAATCCTGAACCGGACGTTAATGTGGTCCCAGGAGAGAGGGGGCAGGGATCAGTGCCTCCACCAGCGTGTAGCACGATTTTATTTGGATGCTAACCACGATGTGGTTTTGCACATGGCGCACAAGCAGCTGCATCGAATCAAGGTAACACTTTTGCTTCAGGGAACCCTTAGCGCTTGTGTGCTATGCACTGTGATTATTGAAAAGTTTTGTCATAGGTTCAGGTAGTGTCTTGGTGCAGTTTGATTTTGAGGTTTTGGGAGGACACACGTTTTCTGCCTGTTTTGAGGCATTTTTAGAAGGGGGCAGTGCCAGATTTCACACAGATGCCTTTCAGTTTCTGTTCGTCTCTCAGTAATTCAGTCAGTTTGTCATCAGGTGTCTTCCTGTCTGTCCACACAGAAGCAAAGGCTTCACTCTTCTAGGCTTATCGTAGCTTATATTGCCCTTGCTTTTTCTTTGTTTTATTTTTATTGGTGGTTTTGTTTAATCAGATTAATTTTCTCTTATTGGACACTTTGCGGTAAAATATCCTATCTGATTGTAATTGTGGTGTTGTACAGGTTGTTATAAGGGTCAGAGTACAACAGTGTTTTTCGTTGATCAGATTGTTAGCTATAACTTAAAGTATAAGAGTGTGTGTAATGGTTGTACATGTAATGACTGTGTTGTACAGGTGGCTATAAGGGTCGGAGTACAACAGTGTTTTTCGTTGATCAGATTGTTAGCTATAACTTAAAGTATAAGAGTGTGTGTAATGGTTGTACATGTAATGACTGTGTTGTACAGGTGGTTGTGATGAATGTCAGAGAGCAAGAAGCAACCTCCTCCAAGCGGAAAGGGAAACCGTCACCAGAGGCTTGTGCCCAGGTCAGCTTTTTAGTTGATTAGCAGTATTAGTAGATTTTAAAAAAAAAAAAAAAGTGTTTTGTGACAAGGAGTCAAAATCAGGATATGGTGAACTAACTTCACTGGTGTTTTGTTATTTTGAAATGACCAGTGACGGCACAAGAATGTATTATGACTGGTTGTATTCAGGTCAGCTTCTTTCATCCACTGACAGGATCAGTAAATTAAAAAACATCAAAATGATGTCACTTGGTAAGATTGAACATCAGGTTTTACTGCACAATTACTTTCTCTGGAGTTACGTTAAATAACCAGATGCAGCTCAAGAATGTTTTTCTTATTTTTGTCCGTTGTTCCAATTATGCATAGGTGAGGAATTTTCTGGAGTCAACACTGGCTGACCTTCGGCACCTGTGGATGAAACGAATTGCATACCATATGTGTATCACATGTCCCTGTGACCGTGTGTGCGAGCATCACAAAATGGAAGGCTGTCAAGAAGAGGCCTGTCTCCACTTTCTGAATCTGGACGAATGTCTGGTGAACAAGGTGAGAGAGTAGCTTTCCATGTTCATTTTTTTTTCAGTCAGATTCCCTGTTTGTGAAATGTGTTCATGCTACGCTGGGGTGGGCAGGGACTCAAATAGGTGGCATGTCCGACTTGTCACCTGTCACTGTCACGGTGAAGTGTGGATTCATCACAGGTGGAGCTGTGACAGGTGATACCAATTTTTCTTGGCTTACGGGTACCAATGTTTCTTGGCTTACGGGTACCAATTTTTCTTGGCTTGGGAAGGGGGGGGGGGGGGGGGACTCGCTCTGACTCTTCCGGCTTTTCTCCCCGAGCAAAGTTTAAATGGGCAGGTGGCACTGCACTGTGGTTGTGTGCTTCCTCTGGAGAAGGCAACCCAAATTTCTTTAAAAAGGGACAAGTAAGAGAACGAAGCTGCATTGTAGAGAGCTTGATTATCCATGTACACGAGACTTGGAATAACATGCTTCAGTCTTGCTGGCTTTTTTTTTATAGGTGGTGTGCTGTGAACATCGTCGGGTGAAGACAGATGAATTTCAGGCTTGGTTTCCTCAACCGCAGGCTCCAGGTAAAAGATTTCAAATTTTCAGAGGTACTCCATGGTGCTCAGTGAGGAGAGTTCAGGCTGGGGAATTGTCAGTCATTTGGCAATTTTCAGTCAAATATCCTTCCCTTTCAGCCAAAAAATCCAAGTTTCATCCGAAGAAAAGGAAGGGGGAAAAGTTACACACAGTAATGTATGTAATAGTATATGGGACTTCAGTTTTACATATCAGTACCAAGGCAGTATAAATTTAACTTCTGGATGCCAGTAGAGGCTACTAAATGCCTTTGAAAATGCTAAAATTTGTTTTTCATGAGTGGGGCGTTGCCCCTGGGGTCCCCCAGCAGTGTGCTACTGCTGCACCCCAGCCTAGGTTTGTCTTTTTCTCCTTCAGCAGTTCCCCAGCCTGGAGTTATCATGGTCCTGCAATTTGAGTTCAAATGTGGCAGAAATCCTTCATGCACTTCATTAGAATTGTCTGATATTTTTTTAGCGCTGTTAGCAGTACACTCTGTTTTGACAGTCCCGCGGTTGTTTCCTTCAGGGTTTCAATCGCCCATCCTGCCAGGGGTCAAGATGGACGAGACGTACGGGAACATAGAGAAGCACATACAGGACCTGCCCGACTGGATGAAAGGCGCAGCTAAACTCTTGAACAGTGGTGACGTCAACCAGGACTGGCTGGCCCTGGCTGGACTCTTAGGTGAGCAGCAGATTTTAATTACTGACAGGAGGGGTCTCAACATTTCTTATGCCTTTACTGAGGCCATTCCTTGTAGTTTTTAAATATATCTGTAGCACAATTATGTCCTGATGTTAGTGATAGTACTGTTGTACTTACCTTTCTGTTGACTGGATTGCAGGCTACAAAGCATCCCGTATAGAGCGTCTAACTGACGATGTCAATCCCGCCCTCGCTCTGCTGACTGACTGGGTCGTCTCCAACGGCAACACCAGCATGGCTGTTGACCTTTTGACCTTGTACCTTCAACAGCTTGGTCGCTCAGACATTGTGCAGATAATCCAGCGAGCTAAAGGTAAGTGCCCGTAGGCCGCCACATAGAGATTTTGTATGCGTACAGTTAGTGGTCTCCCTTTATCTGCGCAGGGTATCCGTCCCTCTGACATCATTGCAGTAGTCATGGAAGTTTGATGTGCCCAGATTTTTGGAAATAGCTAAGTACAACACATATTTAGTGTTTTTTCTGAGCTATTCTCAAAATGAAGTTTCGCTTGAATTTGATGGTATCTTCAGTTCAGGCTTGTAATAATTGATACTGAGAGTTTTATATCTGTGGGGGAAAGGGGGTTTGGGGGGAGTGAAAGGAACCTTTGAAAGGAACCTTTCGGCTTTTGTATCGGACGGTGCCGGATGTTTGACACTGTTATAAGGCTTGGCCTGACATGTACATGTACTTACACTCGAACAGGTAGATGTTGCGCTTCTGTGATATTGGCACTGAAGATGTTGAAAGGGGTGGATAATGCGGTGCCTGTCTCGCCTTCGTGTACACACGCACGCACAAACATCAAGTGTGCATGCTAAAAATCCCACGTTCATCTTTCGAAGAAGAGTAGGCTGTGGCCAGTGGCGTGGCAAACAGAAATACTGTCGCACGCACCAGAGTGAATAGCAGGGTGGAGGTTTGCACACAAAGTAGCGCTAAACGGCAGCAGGCTTTCACTGTTTCGTCCTCCAGCCCTGCGGCGCCATGAGCATTTCAGCAGAGATGGATATGTGCGCCGAGGAGAAGTCTACCATACCATACCATACCATGTTTTCGTTTTGTGTTTTGTAGAGAGTGAGAGCCCGGTGCCGCAGGTGTTCCTGAGTTACCAGTGGGAATCGCAGGACCAGGTGCGGTCAATCCGAGACCACCTGGAGAGGCTAGGCTACGCCTGCTGGATGGACGTCGGTCAGATGGGGGGTGGGGACATGCTTAATGCCAAGATCGAGGAAGGTCTGCGCAACTGCAAGGTGGGTGTTTAAATGTGGTCACAGCGAGAGTGTTAAGCCGGCTCTTAACTGGGCACTGCGGAGCGCCACAGTGCTGTCCAGAGTTGTGAACACAGTTGTGATTTTTGGGGTTTCCACCACTGCGGTGTCATCACAGCAACCTGGATTTCAAATAGCCACAACTGTGACTGTGGTTTCCACAACAGATTCTGATTAGCTGTACTTCGTCACTCGGCACGCAAAGATGGCAGACAGTGCAATCTGCAATCGGTTTGTCACCGAGCACAGCCGTGTTCAGTTTTGTAGTTAGTAGACACATTGAGCGCAATGACTGTGATTTGCATGTGTGTGTTTCGCGTGCTGTGCCCAGTTAAGAGCAGGCTTTTATGGTCTTGTACAGACAGAGAAACAGAGAGGGTTTTGTGGTGGTGGCAGGGCTGACTCGGCTAAATTGCTCTACCTTCCAAAAAGCTTTTTGAACTAAGAACTCATGTTAGAGAGTTGTCAAGCAGCTACTTCACCAAGCACTTATCAGTAACGAGGTTGTAGGAGGTTATTAATCATGAATTCCTTCGTTTAATGAAGGGTTGTTTGTTTGGCAGCCACATCTGTGAAGCATCCAACTCAAACCTCCTCTTACCTTTTGCTTCTGTTCTTTGCCTGATGGTAAACAGGTAAGACATTTACAGTTAAGTTTCAGTAGTCGATATGTACATGTACATGATTGGATACCATTGGTCTTTCCACTTGCACAGCACATTCACTCAATCTCTGGTCATAGAAGTATAAATTTTGTTGATTTTGTTGTGCATCAGGTGGTGGTGGCGTGTGTTTCCCCACGCTACGTGGCATCACAGCTGTGCACGCGAGAGCTGTGCCTGGCTGACCTGCTTCAGCGCCCCATCGTACCAGTCATGCTCCATCCAGTTCCGTGGCCCCCACCTGGTCCCATGGCTCTGATTCTGTCACAGCTTGTCTACATCAACATGAAAGGTACACTTTTCTTTTTCCTCTACTGCTTCCCCCCTCTCTTTTTTTGTGGGGAGCCGGGGTGGCCGGGGAGCCGGGGAGCCGGGGTGGCCGGGGAGCCGGGGAGCCGGGGTGGCCGAATGGTAGAGCGTTGGACTTCTAATGCTCGGGTCGTGAGTTCGCATCCCGGCTGGGGCCAAATATTTGTGCTGGCTTTTTCATCGTTGCCCTGTCTTTGATATCACCCGTATGTGGTGAAAAAGGACGTTAAACCCCCAAACACCCACCCCACCCACCCTTTTTTTTGTGGTGTTTGTGAACTTTTTTCCTAGGTTCTGTCATAGCTCATTGACATCAACATGAAAGGTGCACATCATCTACTCTATTCCCTTTTTGGGTGTGTGTGCATTCATTTCCCCGATTCTGTCTTAACTTGTCAAACATGATAGGTGCTTTTTTTTCTTTTTCTTTGACTTCGTTCGCTTCGGGGTTAAACTCTGTGTGCACTCATCGCCCTGATTCTGTCATAACCTCTCAAACATGAAAGGCACAGCCTTCGGATTTGTCTGTTGTGTTCCTTTTTTGGTTGTGCGTGAACTCCTTTTGATGGATATGTTCCCACGCTGTGCCCTGGAGGGCATAATTTTATTAGCATCAATCTGACTAGACTGGGGCTCCATGTGTAAAAAATATAAGCCACACTCTTGTACTGTGTACCTGTACTGCTAGCTTATGTTATGTCTATACATGTACTAGTCTTTTATATTTATGCATATATGTATATATAAGCCACACATCCCCTGAAGCAGAGGTGAGTGACACTGTGACGTAAAAAATTTTCATCTTTGGCTTAGGAAGCGAGATGCTCTGGGCTGTCTGTACACCTGCTTAGCAAAGCGCTACCAAAATAAGAGAAGCGCAAAACTGTATGTGCATTTCCAAACACTAAATTGAAGCAGCACACTAGGGGCACAATAGGAGAAAATCACAGGTCATCCAGATGGATTAACTTTAATTCTGACCGAAGAGTTATATTATCTGGTCAGCTGGTCATTACATTTTTCTCATCACTGCAGGTGTTGGTGGGCACGGGGGTACTGGCATCCATGCTGACCTTAACGACAAATACGCGGAGATCACCCAACGCGTTGCCATGCATGCTACGCCTACTCTGTCCCCGTACATCAACATCACAGACACCACTACAGCCATCCGTCCTTCCCAACAACAGCAACAGCAGCAGCAACATTTCCTCGATACGCCCCAGCAGTCAGCGTACACTCCTGACGCATTTCTGTTCCGACGGACTAGTACCGGTTCTCTGAGCGACCAGTCTCCACGAAACTTTGGTAACCGTAGCGAACCGTCCATGGATGTGTTGCTGTCTCGCATCAGCGAAACAGAGAGCG
The DNA here is from genome assembly GCA_018292915.2 of Batillaria attramentaria. Lineage (NCBI taxonomy): Eukaryota > Metazoa > Mollusca > Gastropoda > Batillariidae > Batillaria > Batillaria attramentaria. The sequence continues at coordinate 2,507,798 of JACVVK020000002.1, forward strand.
CTTTGTCTCCGCAAAGGAACAGGGAAGTGCATGTGACAAAGTGCGCAGTCTGCGTGATTTTATGATGATTTTATGATGACTACCAACACTGCAGTACGCTTAACATAGGTTTTGTGATCGGTCGACTGTTCAGGTTAATCATCTTTGTGGATGATTTTCTCTCTTGAGGGTTGGTTTTTTTGTGTTTTTTGTTACCACTGACAAAAGTACACAAAACAGCACACATAAGGATGTATGTGTGGTCTTATTTGTGTGGAGCCCATGATTTGGGCTTTCCCTGCAAGGAGACATTTAAGTTTGAACCATCTTTATTGCTCTTTGCATTGCGTGTCGTGTGCTACGTCTCGCCTATTCACAGGCAGCCAAGCCGTTGAGCACCAGTCCTCAAAACCAGCACAGGAGACCACTAATACAACCAGCGAAGCCGTTTGAGACTGTTCTACAAGTTTTTGACTCCGAAATTGTAAGCTCAGCATGAGATGTAGATGAATATTTTACAATTGAGTTTCACATTTGGTGTCGAGGTATTTTCACTATGGGCTAAACACATTTTTACCGCACATAAAACTTGTACACTAGATACGAAAAACTGTTTTGATGTTTGATTCTAAAAAGCATTCCTTTTGATATTCAGGATGCAAAGTTGTGCAGTTCATGGGCATTTACATGGATTCTTACATTTTGTTGTTGTTGCTGGACTTTGATCTGATCTGAATGAATTTGGAAATGCTTTTTTACACACTCTAGTGTGTGTGTGTGTGTGTGTGTGTGCGCACGCGCGTGCCTGCGCACACTTCAGCTTGATTTTGGGATTGTTGAGTAGAAATGTTAACACAAACTGCATTCTGCATGTACATGCACATAATATTTATATGTATCATGGTTACTACGCTGGTTCGATGCCCATTTTTTGCAAAACAAATTATCCCAAATATGCATGTAGGATATGTTGCATCTCGATGCCAAGTTATGTTTGAAGCAAAAAAGAAGCAAATCAGAAGAAATGACCATTTCATCGATTCCAGTAGACTTTATGTCTGAAATGGTACCAAGCACTGCTTGCAGTAATTCTTTTCCTCTCTGTGATCAGCGTTGGGAATCTCTGCATATGCTCATCCAAATTATTTTGAAAAATAATGCATAATATGTTATCTCAGATCTGTGATGTATCTGTCATATTTTTGCCTTTTCTATAAGGGGCAGTAGCATGCTTCGATGAAATAGCGATGTGGAAGATTTGGCAAAAGAAGTACACAAGTGCATAATTGCCATGAGCAGCACGATAACTCCGTGATTTTTGTCTATCTTCTGTTCCTGCCTTTTATCTGTGTCTTTCCTTCAGCTAATGGATACACTTTCACTCTGGAAGTGTGAGATGGTGTAAGGGGAAAATTCGTGAATATGTTTAATAAGGAATTGTTGCTCTCACTTCAGTTTCAGTGACCAACCATTGTTTTAGTCTCTGCTTATGCTGCAGAAGGAAAGATGAGACTTTTGTATTTGAAATGCATAATAATTGACTTTGCTAACCATTGGTCAGTTTGCTAAAAGAAAAATCTCAGGCTGCAGAACCTGTTTTGGTTTTTTTTTCACGCATTTTTGTCATAGAGCTACGCATTTGGAGAATTGTGTATAATGTGCTTTGTTGGTCAACGGACCTTTCCCAGCATAATTATTTCCCCTGTGATGCTATGCGCATGCTTCAAGATAGTCAGTACATGTGCAGTTGCTTTGCAGTTGGTCTTTTTATTGCTTGGGAGTCTTTGGAAAACAAGCATAAGGGATTCCTTCAGAATTTAGGCTGATCGTTTTCTTAAGGCATTGGGTAGAGATGACCCCTCCCCCCACCCGCCACCTACACCCACTTCCCACATTGCATGTAAATAGGCCACAAAAAGGACTCTGCTAGAGTTCATCAAATTCCCAATGATTTCTTCACAGTTTTGTGCTGTTACTGCAGATCTGAGTGGAAATGTGAGGTCACTTGACTTTTTTGGTGTCATGCAGTGTGGTGGAGTTGTGTACAGTTTCCGAAGGGCATTGTAATTTGATAAAAGAGTTATTTATGTGTACAAAGTATGTCCTATGGAAGAAGCGCTTTATGCAGAGGTTTTGTTCTGTATGTGGATCTTCATGTAGCTTTGAGACATTTTGGCTAATTTGTTTGCAAAATTATGTTTTATGCATTGATCTGCTATTTGTATTTGTTTCTTGGTATCAAAGAAAGCCTGTGATTTCAAGTAGCTAATGTTTGTACATGTAGCTATTCTTTGCTGTGTTCAGAAGTATACTTTTGTTTGCTTTTTCTGTTTATATTATTTCGTGAAGTTTGTACAAAGTTAGTGTTTGGTTTTTTGGGTTTTTTTTGAGCAGCTCTCTGTACAAATCAACGTAACACAATGACACATAAGCTGTTTATGTTACAACAGCAATTACCCATAATTCCGATTGTGATAACTTCTTGAAAATCAGTTTTGCTTTGCTATGCTATGTACTTACCTACTTAGTCATGTCTGCTTTGTTGCATCAGTGATCAGAAGGCTGTCTGTGAATAATGTATTTCTTAGAAAGAGAAAGAGTGTTCCCATATTCAAGATAAGTCAGTAGAGTGTTTTTACGCAATCAGTACACATGGGGAGGGAGAGTAGGGGTGGGGAGGAATGAAGAGTACTTGTACTTGCATACTAGACGCAGTTTTTGGCAGTAGCTAGTCGGTTGTTCTAAAGGTTTTCATTTTGAGGTTGCATTACAGTACAGCAACATACTGTTTCATCCTAAATCCACCTGGATTGAAATTGGGTTATGTTTGTGCAGCTCCGTATGTCTTGTTGAAAGCGTTCTTTGCCAGTTGAAGTACATGCACAGGATGTATGTTTGTGTTGTGCCATGTTGGATCACAAGATATTTTCTGCGTCTCGACCCGTGGCAACACATTCATGTACACTCATTTGTATGCACTTGAAGATTGGTAAACAAGGTGTCATACTGTGTAATGGGGTTTTTTTGTTTTTTGTTGGGGTTTTTTTTTTTTGCTTGAGCTATGCTTGTAAAATCATTGTATGCTGTCAAAATTTTATGTCAAAGTGTAAGACTGTTAACTGTACATGTAGGTGTCTCCTCACTCATACAATTTTTTTTACAAAAAGTAAGATGTGGATGCTGTTTGTTTTAAGGTTTTCATATTTTTGTGTGTGCGAAACGTGTCTCTGCACCCCCACCAACACACACACGCACACACACACACAAATACAGACGGAATGCAGGGCCATTTCATTGGCTTCTTTGATGGTTTATTAATATCAGCTGGTTCTGAAAGCCAGGAGCCATGGGAAGGGTCCAAAGAGCAATATCACATAGTAAACCTTGCAAAATGACTAGCTCTTTGGCTGGGCCTAGCAGCCTCTACAGATGTCCCTGGTACGTGCATGGGGCAAGACCACACAAACAACTGCTTCAACTCAGAAGGGGGGGGGGGGGGGACCCAAATGTTAGTCAGTACTGTGTACTGGTAATAATTATGACAAGTCGCGATAGGGCACGTTCTATTGTGAAAACAGTACAAAACGATGAATCGATTTAATTTTTTTTTAATCTATCATGAGATCTCTGCAACTTAATCCGACCAAAGTGAACATTAACAGTATAAGTGGGGGTTAGTTAAAGCCAGAATTTCCAAACAAGAACAACTTTACATGTTTCTCAAATTAATAACTACTGAACTGGTATCGAAAAACGATTGAACCACACACAGTGTGGTACTTGGGTAAAAACCCCGAACGCTATCTTCCAGTATAAATACCAGCATGTGGGGATTGGATGCTGGTGGTGTCACTCTCTCTCGCACATACACTCTCTCTCACGCACGCACGCACACACACACACACACACACACACACACACATGCACACTTATGTGGGTTTCAACAAACTGACCATAAGGACCTCTAACACTTGGTCCTAGAGACGTGGATGAAATCAGAGCATGTTATCTTCAACAACCTCCCGTTCAAAGCAAAGATATAAGACCATCGAGAAACACAACTAACTCTAAGAAAAAAACACCACAACTCTCTCTAGATGCAAAATGTTCATATGTAAGTGGTGGTTTTCAAAACAGTACAGTCAGTGACTGTAGAACAAGTTTTCAAATTGTACCCGGACACTGGAAGATATGAAAAATAGAAAATTATGACATGACGCCAATAAAAATAAATAAACTGCTATTCATGTCATTTAATTGTCCAGTGAGCTACACTGAGGTGTCATGGTAATCTGCAAATTATGCTGAGGTTCTGGACAGGGTGAAAAATTGGAGGAAGCAACTGGTGGTTTACTGACAAAAATTTCTGTTTCGTCTATGTGAAAATGAAAATGGATAGAAACTTTGACACAGAAGTACGATTATGCCTATTTCTCGAATGTCAACAACTCGATGTTTCCCCCAAAATTAACAATCCTATTTGGCCAACAGACAAAACATTTCAGTGAATAATGGGGTTGTTCGGCCAGTGATTGTCCTCATCAGCAGAAGAACTTTTCCGCACAACCGTTTTCAAAAGCGGATCTTTGCAAGGGGTAATGTCAAATCATCAACTACAGCAACGAAAACTTATCTTTTCAAAAGGATTTTTCAATTTACCAAAGAGTAGAACTTCACAATGAGCACACTCAAATGAAATGGAACTGCAATGCGAGAGGAGAAAAATATCCTTGCTGCACCACTGCATTTTCAGACACAAGCTGTGAGCAAAGAAAATTGGAGGTTACTGCTGGTTTTGGATTTGAAACCTAAAGGAGTCGAAGTCTTACTGGCAGCTGGGCCACCAGCCATGAATTCCAAGCTGTAGGAGAGTTTTAGGTGGTGCTAGAAGGTAGTACACGGTATGACAGAAAACGGCAATGAACAACATCTGAGATGCACATGAATGCAAATGCACAAGGGCTGGCACCCGAGTCACCAGGAACCAAAATGAAAAATCATTTGAACACCTAGCTAGACACCAAACACATAATGGACAAGACAACAGATGTTCAGTTGGGGGGAGAGGGACAGGAGGGGGGGGGGGGAATCACAGAACGCATGACGATTTTCTTCAGATTATGACGAAAGAACAACTGAGTATTTTAAGTAACGGAAAACACAAAGTAAGCTACCCGGGGATGTGGATGATGATCTTTCATGCTGATAGCCTGAACAGGTTTCAGTCATCTTATGTATGTCTTAGGGGGGGGGGGGGGGGGGGACAGAACCAAAACCTGCCCGTTTTTTTAATACGTCAGTAGCTGCTAACAACTTTTAAACAGAGCAGCTAGTCTACTGGCTTGCTGAAGACCACAAACACCTGATCTGTCTTGGCCCTTTGGCATTTAATGTGAAATACCAACCACGTCGCTTCGCTATCGCCAGGTAAAGCTCATGATCTGGCTGGGACAAAAATTCCCTGCCAGAGGTTTTGGCGGTTTGTTAAATGTTAAAACTGACAGAACCTCATTGATATGCCTCTAGAATAAGGTCTTTATATCTTAAAAAAAGAAAAAAAAGAAAAAAGGAAATCTGAACTATGCTTGATATCACAGTAGAATATGAACGCTTCAAACTACTGTGAGCTTTTAAGGAGTCTTACAGTGGTTACAAATAGTTCACACATGTATCACTAACCTCCGTAAGTTTCACAAAACTGGTGTAAATTCCCTTAACAATTATAAATTCCACAAGACGGATGCAGTTGGAGAACAGCAAACTAGCTGTTGTTAAATCTCGGGCATTCCACAACTCTTGAACAATATCTGATCGTGTTGGTGTTTAAATTACTTAAATCACAGGACAACATAAACTTACACTTTGTTGCTATTGTGGTTTCTAATGGTTTAAAAACAAAACAAAGCAAAACCGAATGAAGCTAGCACAGAAAACGCTAATGATATGCTTCAGTGTGGAGTAAATTATGGTTGCGTTGCGAGTTTTCAAACACCTCGCATGGAAATGATAAAATGGTGGTGATGCTATTGATGAAGACGGAACTGGCATCGCTCAGGACATGAAATAAATAAAACAACATCGACAGCATGGATGAGCAAACGCCAGCCGGGTCTGATGAAGCCACCAGAGAGGTTTTAAGAAACACAAAGGGAATTAAAACAAAAGTATCACAGCTGTAAATGCCAACCCATCCAGAGTCAGTCACCACTTTGTTTGCAAATAAAGAATAAGTTAACTCTACACAGGTTAGCAAATGTACATGAATGAAACAAGCAAAGACTCTCACTTGCAATTTTTTTTATATCAAACTGATTATCAAATATTGCCCATCTCATGAAGTCTTCGTTTCATAACAATTACTCCTTTCCCCATCACGTCAATGATGAGGACAATACTGTAACAAATCGTCCAATCTATGAAGAGGTTGTGCACAAAAGAGAAAAAAAAAAAGGTTCGCCTCATTTCATGAAGGGAGCATTTATGTCCGAGTTTGTGCACATACACTGTACCGAAATATATACAATCCTGGACTCCAAACAGTTTCACACCCTAGGTCAATGCCGGGGGCACGTATTTAGCCGCAAAAGAACTGGCTTCGCCAATCCACAGAAGAGCAGAAATGTCCAGCCAAATCTCTCAGTGGTAACAGTACATGATTATTTGTCCTGCGTACGAACCCTCATTCGCACTGAAAAGTGAGTTGGTATGTGTGCCCGCCTGCCTCTGAACTGGTTCCCGCAACCACCACGAGTCTATGCTCAGCCGGAGCTGCTGTCCTCTTTGGACATGAAACAGCTCAGCACTACAAAACTGTAGTCATTTGAGATCAGTGCCTTCACATGAGCAGACAGGTAAGCATTGCGTATATGAAAATACTTGGGGGATAGGAGCAGGGTCCCAGTATCGAACTTCCTGCACTGATCGTCTGATCTTTCTTGAATGCCGTTTCTTCCCCCCCCCCCCCCCCCCCCCCCTTGTCAAAGGCAGGCCTGTAGAACGTCCATCAAAGTTCGCTACAAAGCATCACGTGGTATTTCTTCTCAGCAGGATGCAGCCAGAAGGACAGCTGAAGCCGTGCTTCAGGCCTGGACGTGGGATCAGATTTCGTTGAGCATCTTCACAGTTACTTCTTTCCCTGAGAACTTTGGGTGCTGGAGAGGTCCACTACATCACACTGACCGGCAGACTGGTGGGAGAGCGCTTACCGTGAGACGCAGTCCCATGGAGGCAGTTTAAAGTTCCTCTAGCCTGCATTCAGAGCAGGCTGAGCCAGTTCTGCTTGGCGAGGGCTACTGGTAGGTTCAGTGAGCGAAAGGGGGCCACCATCCTTTTTGTCTCTCCTATGTGTTGGTTTCAGATCACAGCAAAAATGAGTGCATCGTTCAGTACAACTTGCAGTGGTGGACACAAGTGCAGTTTGCAGAGCCGATTAAAAATTAATCGGTCATGTAGAGTTCATTAACAGCACACAGTTTCTTGCTGACGGTGACCAACAGCGGAGCAAACAAACTACTGGTGACGGTGGTGGTGTTTTGGGAACTCTCTCCCTCATCCCTGGTTTTCTGTCTGCGGTCAAGAAACAAGACAAACAACGGGCGACTTGTGTCCTGCAGACTTCTTCTCTGACCTTGTTGAACAAAAGACGAACACTGTCATCATACTAGAGTGATGGCGGACTACTACTTTTTGCTCGTGGACGCTGGCTTTTTGCTGGTGTCCGGCGGGTGTTTCCCAGACTGCTCACTGCTAGTGCTGTGTTTGTCACTTCCCTCCCCTTCTTCCTCTTCTTCAATGTCAAACTGGAATCGTGAGGACACAGCGTTGGAGGACTGGTCGTCACCTGTCCGATTGGAGCAGAAGGAGGAGGAAGGAGATATGGGGATCATGGAGTGGTACCAATCCCGATTGTCCTCCAGCATGTCCAGGATGTCGGCTGCGTCTGGGTACACCAAGTCTGCCCATGTCTCCCACAGCGGGTGCACAATGTAGTCGATGAAACCAACCTGCAGGAAAGAAAAACAAATGGTCCTCAATACTCCAATCAATGGTGTTATCACTCTTCATTGCAAATCCCAATTTATAGTTACCTGCACAAGGACAAAAGTCAACTGGTTTTTCATCCCCTGCTGTCTCAAGCAAGAATCTGCACTTCATCAGTTCTACCGACGTTTTTGCAGACCTTTATTTCCCCACTGAAATCAGTTTATCATCAAGCTTAATGATCCTTGAGATTATGACTTATTATACAATTAACTCTTTGACATCGCGAGCTTGGCCAGTGACCTACTTCCCTGTTGACGCGCATGCAGCTGCTGGCCGTTTAGGATGACGCGAACCGGTTCGCGGCTCAGTGCCTACGGCTGTTGAGAGTGACGCGAGCCGGTTCGCGTCCCAATGCGTAAAGGTTAAATCAGTGAAATACTGGTATACCTTGTGTGTGTGAGTGTGGTTGTGGGGGGTCTTTTTTGCCACCCCCCTTTTAGTTCTTAGTTCAGTCCTTCAGTATTTCAACACTCACCTGTGACTTTTCAATGGTTGCTGTGTGCCGGTCACACATCGGTGAGATGTCCAGCCCCTGCTGACGTTCAAGGTCACCCTGGCGGAAGAATTCGTTCATGACTCTGTCCACCCAGGCACGGTAGATGTCCAGCGGCTTGGTCGGGTTGCTCAAGTCTGAACAGTGCACCATGTTCTGAAGCACCTGTGCACAATAAAGACATGTCCAGTCAAAGAGAAGCTGAGAGCTGGGGATGAACAACCCTGTGAAGGTTAACCCATTGGTAACGAAGTCTCTAACTAAAATGTGCTCTCAATCTCAGTTTCAAACTGCAGATTAGTAAAGACTGAACATTAAAGTTGTGGTGGGCATGCAGGGTGCAAGTCACTGACTGCGAGGACAATTCCAAGTTACCTGGATGCGATCTGTGTAGTTGTCCAACAGCAGGACCCCTGAGCCGGCCACCTTCTTCGTCTCCACCATGGTCTTGAGGTCGGCCAGCAGGCTCATGTGCTTGGACATGTCCGTGGCCAGGACCATGTCGATGACCATCTTGCGCAGGGACTGCCGCTGCTTCTTGCTCAGGTTGACAAAGATGTCGCAGTTCTCCTCCTGCAGCAGTTTGAAGGCCACAGCCAGGTGATGGTTCTCCAGCACGCTCTCATCGTTGTACATCAGTGCCAGCTCTGAGCCTGTGGAGACACACAATTTTTTTTTTTGGCAAATGAGGCAAAGTTGAGAATGCTATGTAGTGGTATGGTTAGGTATTTCTCAGTGCATATATACATCACATGTAGGTCTCTTGCGAGATGCTCAAGGAAACTTAAACCGATGCCTTTACCACATGGGTTCTGTAATGTGCTTTATGAGTGTATTCCACAAAAGTTCATAATGCAAAAACTGCTTGGCAAAGGGTGCTTAAGGTGATAATCTACTCACTTGTGTTGATAAGATACTGGTTGGTAAGCCCCGGATGGTCAACGTCGTGTATGGCACAGGCAAATATTGCTGCCAGCGTTTCCAAACTGGTGAACACATTCTGCAACACACAAAGGGAACAATTCCAAATAAAACAACTAGTCTATACAGCAGTAACTGTAATTACAACAACACGGATACACCACGATGCATGTTATCAAAACACAGAGTAATTATCTGGCAAGTGCGTGCGATGAGAAGCTCCCAAAACATGGCAAAGTATCCTGTTTACTTGACCTACCAGGAAAACTCCCTCCTAATTATTCCCAGATATCAAGGATACAGTTGGCAGCACTGCTGTTCCTATCGCACTGAGAATTTAGGCCAATTCCGTTTCTTGACCTAGCAATTTCTAGCACTGTGTGCTGATAAGCCATTAAATGCTAGGGATGTTTCCCCCCCCCCCCCCCCCCCCCCCCCCCCCCCCCCCCCCCCCCCCCCCCCCCCCCCCCCCCCCCCCCCCCCCCCCCCCCCCCCCCCCCCCCCCCCCCCCCCCCCCCCCCCCCCCCCCCCCCCCCCCCCCCCCCCCCCCCCCCCCCCCCCCCCCCCCCCCCCCCCCCCCCCCCCCCTCCTCCCCCCCACCCCCCCCCCCCCCCCCCATCACCCTCACTGCCATGCCAGCCAAACATTAATTGCTAGCGTGTTTTTTTCCTAGCTAGTAAACAGCTCTCCACTATCAGCTGATTCCAGCAATTTAGGAGACGGGGTAATAGATGTTTTTGGTTAGGAACCTCTTGCTTGTGTTGTGGCTGTTTGGCAGATTTTCCTCCTTCTTTTGGGCCATTAACACAATCAATCTCTTCTCCACTTTATCTGGCCAGTGACGTCCATTGCAACTGTGTACGATGAAGAGCTGGCGCGATCACCACTCTTGTGCATCTGATAAGAAAGCCTTAGCTGGCTGTTTTGGTGTATAGAGCAACTGTGCGATAGTGTGCTGCTGCCGATGACACAGGAATAGAAGAAAAAAAAATATTCCAAGCATCCTCACACAGTTTACGCTCTCTAGCCCTGGCAGGAGTGCTGCTTATCTAGTGTTTTTCTGTGTGATGGATGCCAGCAAATTATCGGTGCCTGAAGACAACCACTGGAATGCTAGGAACTTAAGTAGCACAGAGAAAGACAAGGGATTGTATGGCGAAAATTACTGGATTCAGTCTGAGACTGAGTTAGCTATGGGGGCACAAGGTATGTGGAGCACATTCAACAGCCTCAGCTTCGGCACCCTCTACAACTGTTCCTTCCCAAAACAGCTGGGTCAATGTTCTAGCGGGCTTCATTTCTCTGCCACTCAGCTAGGAGAGAGTGCTGCAATTACTGGATCTGCCAGCCCCATCTAACTGTACCTAATTAAGCTGCGCAAACATCTGTAGGGGAGGATGCTTGAACTCCGGAGGTAACTTCCCCCTTAATTGGCCCCCAGTTAAACGTTAGTACAAAGTCAATGGAGCATCATCAAAAACAAATTATGAAAAGCTTAGAAATCAAACAAATCCGAACAAGACCAAAAGGTAACCATGATCACAAAAATAAAAACCAAAAAAGAGGAAAACAACACAAACTCCGTTAACAGAATGCAAAGCATGTTCACCCCTCCGCCATGTCCTTGTGTCTGAAATAAGTAAGAGTTTCCTTGCTTTTTACTTTGCAGACTTATTACTAGTAGCTGTTCAGCCCTACTTCAAAAATTTTTTTTTAAATTTCAGCATGCTCAGAATTTTTGTTTAGGGATAAAAACTTCTGCACGATGTGATAATGACCTTACTAGGCTCGTAAACTACTGCTGGAATCTGGTGCTTTCCCCACAACGAAAGATAATGACACGGAGTGGTGACGTCATTATGTATGGTGGACGTGCCTGCTTGCACCGAAGTCTTCATAGTGCAGGGAAACAGTAGATGTCGCTTATCTGGGCAGGCCATGCTGGCAGATAGAGTTACCTGCCCAACTGGCGCTTTAATTATCTGCCCACAACACCTTAGCCTTGGGAAATGGGCTTGGCAGTGGATGATTAACATTTTCTGCGGAGACGAGGGAACCTGCGCCTGGCAAAAGGTCTCCGATTATTTCCGAGACCCCACCAGTTCCCTAGATTACCGGGCGACAAGCTTGCTGGTTTATGGTATGCAGTCACCTAAAGGCGTGTATTTCAACAGAGGGGGTCCAGGGTCTACGTGCAGAGCTGCATCAAGCAGCACATGGAATACTTATTATGATCCGAGTCAACAACATGATGCTGCTGCTGACCTGATCTGCTTCTAGTTCTAAAATTCCTCTGACATACGCATACACCTAACTGTCATATTAAATCTGCAAAATCATGCTTTGTCTCTCTTTCCCTCTGCAGTAGCATTTTTGCTGAGATGATTACCAATATAACCGATGCCATTCATATTTGTGGAGATACAGCTGGACTGGGGGTTAGTTAGCAAGCTTTGTACATTTTGTACATTTTGTCATTTGTCAGTGTTTCATTGTTAAGCACCTTGAGCCCGTTTTGTGGGGATACTGCACTATTAAATTTTTTTTTTGGTATTATGTCAAGTACACTGACCTCTAGGGCAGTGGCGGAGAGGAGTACGTGTGTGGACTGTGTGACGTCCGCAGCATGGATGGAGTTGTGGTAAGGAGTGTCCCGGTGGTAGTGGTCTTCCAGATGCATAAGGTAGGTGACTAGTGTGTTGGGAGGGATCTTGAATGTCTTTGTCAATTCCCGCTCCTGGAAAAGGCATTTATGATCACATGAACCGCACAAAAAAACAGCACACAAGATTTCTGCACTCCTTATAATCATGTTCAATGGAAGATTAGACAAATTTGGAACACTTCAGATGTCAGTTAACAAAGGAAATCACAAAATCACAAGTTTCCATACCAAGTAATATGTAACATTTTCATTTTTCAAAAGTCTAAATTTTCAGTGCCAATGCATCGTCTTAAAGTGGCTTTTTAAAAGACTTCTTTCTTCTAACTAGCAATGGTAATGTTGAAAGAAGAGAAAATTTTGTGTGTGTGTGTGCGTGCATGTGTGTTTTTCCGCAGACACATTACTACGTTTCAAAACGCATGTATTTTTACCTGTAATATTGTGTAGCATACACATGTGAGAGGGCGATTATTGGAATATTCAGCGATCTTGAACACATCCACTCCCCATTTGTCGAGCTCACCGACATACTGTAAAACAAACACGACACATTTATAAGAACGGCGGTCAAACGGAAACGATGGGGCCTGCACAGTTCTATACATATATACAGAGACAGCTGCTGAAGCCGTTTTTTTTTTTTTTTTTTTTCATTTTCATTCATGAGCAGCAGATGTTTTTAATTCAAAACAATCTCATCAGATGTGGGGGTGGGGGGAGACGACAACATACACATCTCTGTACATCTGTACATAAAGGCTAAAATGCCCTCCAGACAGGCAAGCTATTTTCATCTCTTGCACTTTTTGATTACAAAATGCCTTTGTTCCACAGGAAAACATGGCAAATGATTAAAATGGTGCACCAGATCACGTGTACATGAAATTCATTTAAAAAAAACAAGAAGAAGAAAAACACAGAAGGGAACTTCCATGTGACTGACCTTTCCTAGTTCCTCTAAATGTGGGGTTTCGACACCGTACTTGGGAACCATGCCCGTGAAACTGTTGGTATGCTTGAGCTTGCGGACGCCAGAGATCTGGGACATGGGACGGTTCTTCTCGGGCGGCACGCGCTCGATGGCCTGCTCCACCTGATCGACCTTGACACTCGGCAAGTCCAGCTCCTGCTGTTTGTCTGAAAACACACACACAAAATCGTTCCAAAATTAACATCTTTCAAAGGTCCTCTTTTGACTTTATAAAATTAAGAATTAAAATTGCCCCAGCTTTCGAGCCCTCCGTGAATACCATGCGTGACCTGGGAGGAACACCACTGGGGCTGGCAAAGAGTTGGGGCAGCAACAACAAATAATCAAGAATTGACTCACTGTAGCCATTACGTATATTTCATCTTTACAAGTACGTATATTTATATGCTATCTATTTATTTACCATGTAATCATTTGTACATTAGTCTGGAACTTAGTGACATGGAACAATGAGATTGAATCCTCACAAAGAATGATGAGAGGGTTTTGGTTTGAAAGCAGAGGGCGTGTGATCGATGAAACCTAAAAAGTTTGTTTTCTACTAGACAAAACACTGGGGGTGGGTGCTGCTTTTGTTTTTCAACAGAAAACACAGATTTTACTCCAACGGCATTATTTATTCCGGGCAACCCTGTACAGAGCACAGCATGATTGACAGAATAGCTGGTGTGCAGGCTTTGGTAAGCTTCTATTCAGCCCCCCCCCCCCTCCCCCCGCAACTTTTTGTTTGTTTTGTTTTTTTGGTTACTGTGCTGTTTGAAGTAGGAGGGCGAAGGCTCTGTGTGTGTGTGTGTGTGTGTGGTGTGTGACTCGGGGAGGGAGAGAGAGAGAGAGAGAGTCATTTAGTACATCATATAAATGTACATCATACGGATCATAAGCCCACTCGAAAGCCGGCCGGGATGACTCTAATGCCCGCGAAAGACAACAAGAGCAACCACAACAGCGCCTATCCTAGCATGCTCTACTCAGTTCAGTTGATGGTGACAGCTGCCTATTTTTAGCCAACCCTAAAAGTCTGTAGGCCCCGAGTAATTAACGCTCGTCACTTCCCTGTTTTTAATGTGATAGGAAGTGGGAGGACGAAGGGGGATGGAGGGGGGTGTTTGAGGACACAGTTACTGATTCGCTGAGTCGTCAACGGCGCGGCTCTCCCCCGCACCATCCCTGCTCATAATGCACCCTACGAACTGCGGTGTCAGCTCCATGGACGGGATACGTCAAACCGGATAAAACGCATCGTCATCCGGCTCCAGTCAACCGCGACAAACGCAACAAACAGCAGGAACCGATGCAATCAACCGAGAAGATGTAAACTAAGCACAAAGAAAGGAACGAAACAACAACAAAACTGACCAAAAACACAAAAACAAAAACCCAAAAAACAAACCAACCCACAACTGGAAAAGAACACCAAAATGAACGCGGAAGATGAAATTGCAAACAACAACAAATTAATGCATCTTCGTCTTTGCCTGTGGCGATTTCTACTAGAAAAAGCAGTCTCATTATTCTCTCTGTCAGACGCCCACCTGCCCATAGTGTACAGCCTCTCACCCCCTATTCGATCGCCAAGAGTAATATTTATTCAGACACACCCAGAACTAAACAGAGGGAAATCGGTATTATTTGTGGTGACATACAGCGGTGAAGACCATTCACTCTAACTTAAGAACAGGGCTCAGTCAGTTTATCCCCCGGACTGTTAGTAAATTCAATATTCCCATTCCCCTTGTAAAAAATAAATAAATAAATAAATAAAATGTAAAAAAAAATTCGAAAAGAAAACAGAAAAAAACCCTCAACAGTAAGCATCGCACGAAATGTATGACCGATAAAGGACACGGTCGTTATTGCCAGCCAAATGTCAGACGGATTGGAATGTGAAAGCGATGCTTGACTTGAAGAGACAAATAACAATCCTATCTGACAGTCACACGCTGGTCAGGTCTGAATCAGTAAATCAAACTAACTTAACATTTGCTCTGTGGAAGAAAACTCCTTGTGACACACATGTGACGTTCACGTGGGCATGTCACGAATTAAATTTCAAGTCTGTGACATTCATTATTGGTTAATCCTACAGTTCAACATTCCGGCAATTGTATTTACATCATTTGCAACAGGCATTATGCAGTTCCGCATAACTGTGGAACTGGCCGCGGATCGGGAACTTGTGACTCATGCACTGCTCCCGACGACGGAGTCTCATAACGAGTTCATTCATAGAAAACTGACTGACAAGCACACAACAGACAAGGAGGGAAAAAAGTGTTGAATCATTCGCAAGAAGAAGAGCCCGTCACGGCTGGCTGAACCCGTCACTCATAACAAGTTTATTGTCATCCACCGTGACGTTGGCTGCCGCTGCCCGAGGGCCTGACAGGCGCTGGCAGAAGTGTGACTTCACGACGCGGAAAACCGCAGCAACCAATCGCAGCTCTCCTTTTCGCGGCAAGGAAGAGCGAGAACCTGTCCCGCAAGGGAGAGCACCGACCGTCAAGGGGCATGACTCACTTGACAGGGGACACAACCCGAGTGCTACGCGGCGAAAAGGTCGCGAGGTGGCGGTGGATCTGTCAGGTGAAGAAGCATGAGACTGCGAGACAACGTGAAGGCACGCCAAGTTCCAGGTCTAGCTCATCTGGGTGGGAGGCCACCACCGTGTGTACAGTCACTACTTTGTACTGTCATAATGATATTATGCATGCAATGCACGGGTGCTTCGCCGCCCTAGCCTACATTTTGTATCACCCCGCATTTGTATTCATTCCGCAACAGACACGCCGCCAACCAGCGACCAAGGACAACATCAGTAACCACATCCTCCTCGCAATTCAGTAAATTGGCGTCCAGTTTTCAATGTCTGTGAGATAAGATCTAAACTTTTGCCATGCAGCCCTGAGTCCCACAATTTAGGTACGAGGCGGAAACAGCACATAACACAAGGAGGAAAGATGCCAGAACAGAGGACCGACTGAGGAGAGATGGATAGGGGTTACGCAGTGAGAATGCAATTTAACACTGACATGGCCACAAGTGGAGCAATTGTGACAAGGTTCCTGGGACCACTGCCAAAGCCAGAGAGGCACCGGCTCTTGCACGTGCACCGGGGGACGAGTTAGGTCACTGATTCGGAAAACGTCTAACGTGAAACTAAACCTAATGAGCTGTGCGGTAATAGAAATTCCATCGCAAGTTGAGAGAGAGAGAGAGAGAGAGGTGTGTGTGTGTGTGTGTGTGTGTGTGTGTGTGTGCGCGTGGGGGGGGGGGGGGGGCAGGGGGGGTGCGTAAGCTGAGGAGCGCCGTGCGTCATTGAGAAGAGCTCGTTAATTTTTTTTCCGCCGTTAAACACAGTTCTTCGCCTCAGTTCTGTAACAGTCTTTCCCATAGTGTGCACTGGCAAATTCCTGTAGACCCACGCATCCACACTCATGGTTTGAGGCAACCCCATGGAACCATAAGTCGGAGCCGTGGAGAGAAAGAGAGACCCAGAGAGAGAGAGAGAGAGAGAGAGAGAGAGAGAGAGGAGAGAGAGAGAGAGAGAGAGAGAGATGATGATGATGATGATGATATTATCTGACCGATGGTATCAATACACCAACCTGCTTTGGCCATTGCCGGCTTCAATTGGAGAACCCATTGAACTTTAGGTCGGCGACGGCCGGCTCAGTAACGAAATTCACCCCGAATCGCACCCAAGACACCCTGAACACTGACATCAGCAATCACGCAAGCATAACGGCAGCACTCCCCGGCGCTCCGATTAATTGCCCGTATCCCTGTTTGAACGTCACAACGCACTTCAAGTTTCCGCCGTCTTCTGGCAGCAGCGTCAGTGCCGACATTTTCGTTTCCGGCCGCGGTCGACGACGAGATCGAACGCACTAAGTCAAGTTCACTGTACCGAGTTTCCCCGAGGAAAAAATAAACAAAACACTGCTAGTGTCATAACACTGATCGAATCAGTGCGTAGGGGAAAACGCGTCAAAGAGCAGTTTTAAAGACGTCACTGACGCGGCTTGTGTACTGCCGGGGGTTCGTTCAGGAAGTTTCGATCCCGCGTTGTCAGTGTCTATTGACGTAGCATTCAATAGCAAGAGTGAATACACGTACAGAGACGTTATATTCCACGGTGACGAAATCCAGGTTTCACTCCTAAGCAACTAGGTAACATTGACAAAACCGTGTATTCTTGTGAAAAGAAAACTGATTCATGTTTTGCGGCGCGGCCCTTACGCTAGTTGAAAGGGAGAGCGAGAAAATGAGTCTCCTTTAGACTGCGAAGTCAGTAGTTGTGGTCCTACCTTTTTTTCATGACGGCTTCTTTCACTGTCGTAGACGGGCGACTGAAAATGAACGCACTAGTCTCCGCGATCGCTTGATCTCCTCGACTGAAAGAACTCTGATCTTGTGGTGCCATTTATTTGCCCAGCCCTGCCTGCCCGCAACAAAAGTCCCCCGAATAGGGTCACCGGACTCCTCTCACCCGCCAGGACCAATTCACCGCGAAACGCCACAAAACATGACCCAGTTCTAGCAGCTGACCATTAGCCTCGCGCTGCTCCAGTTTCACCTCCGCGAATAGGAAAGCAGCCCGTCCAGCCCGGTCGATATCGCGCGCGAGGAGGCACCCCCTACCGCGCGGCTCTTTGTAGGAGCCGTCTGCGAGTCGGTCAAGCGGAACGAGAGGCTGCCACCGCGGGGCATGTGAGGTCAGCGACTGACCCACTGGACTACTACCGTTGGAACTGGACACCGCCGCGCGAGGAGGCGGTAGGTTTTATAGGTTTCTTGTCCGCGACTGACTGACCTGGACTGACTTACCGTAATTAATATAATGTGCAGTGAATCCCGGCCAGTATTTATAACCCAACAGATCGAGTCGGTCGTGTCATTCAGAACTGACCGCCCAAGCTGAGTTTTACTGTCCCGGCTCAGCTCTTGAGAACTTCACCTGTGCCATACTGATGCAGAACCCGCCACCTATTAGAGCTGAGCCGCCCGCCAGTGCTGTGATGTGAGACTCAACCGACAGAGTGAGAAAGGGTACCTGCATCAGTGGTACGTCAGTAATACATGTACATCATTACATGTACTCAATGTCAGTACATGTACCCGGTATTCGTCGTACCCCAGTGGGGCTGACCGGGGCTCCAGCCAGGCGGTTACTTTTTGTACGTCGACTGGCTATTGGAGTGGAGTTATCTACACAAGATAGAGGAATGACAGCACTCGGACACCGCCTGCCTCCTGGACTAGCATTTCACTTGACAGACAACTTGATGATCTGAGGTCGGACAGTTCGCAGTGAAAAACTAACGAGAGAGAGAGAGAGAGAGAGAGAGAGAGAGAGAGAGAGAGAGAGAGAGAGAGAGAGAGAGGTGGGTGTTTGGGAGTTTTACGTCCTTTTCCCACCACGTGGGGGGGGGGGGGGAGATTTTCAAGCAGTCTGACTTAACGCGACTGAGTCTGCTTGGATAGGCGGAAATAGGAAACACTGTGACAGTGCCGGTACACCATGCTCAGTGAGAACTTTGAAGAAAAACGAAAGATTCAATTTGAAACAAAACGTACAAAGAACTGCAATATAAATTAAAAAAACACCCAAAACAACAACAACAACAAAAACCGAAGAACGAATTTTCCTTTCGATTGCAAGATAATCGGAAATCATATTAACGATAAAAATCAGTAACAAACCCACGTGCGCAACATTAACAACATGTGTCAAAGTCAGCCACAGTACAGGAAGAAACATCTTCCGAAACGCCAGTCCTCTTTACCTTCATCATCCGTGTCGGGCTGTGCCGACCCTAACAAACAAACAAAAGATAATTATACTGCACGCTCTACTGACGCTGTACACGCAACCTACAGTAAACAGTAACTTACAGTCAAGGCCTGAGGGGGCGGACACGGTCAGCAAAAAGGTCTCGGTTTTGATGGCGGTCAACATGATGTCCAGGTCTTCCTGAGCGTTCGTCTCCTGCTCCTGGTTCCTAGTCGGGGGGCACGGGGGCAGAGTGGCGCACAGGGCAGGCATTCTAGCGGAACGGACACGCGCTGGTGATTCTGGGTGCAATGATACGGCGTGTCTCCAGCATGCACGCAGCTTGACCGGTGACGAGTTTTGGTCCGAGGTTGCACTTTGCGTTGCCGCACACCTGACGTTAGCGACGTGCATAAAGTCAGCCTAGTGTTCCGCCGTATCAGCTATACAGAATCAAGCCTGTCCGGCCCGGAGAGAACAAAGCCACACAACACGTGCACGTGTAGATAGCGAAGGTATGTAGTAAGTCCCGCCCCTGGCGAAAGCAAAATGCCAGTTTGTTTACAGCTAAAGGCGGCACTGAATCGCACTGCGCAGAGGAAAAGAACAAAGTTGAAGATCTTGCGCAATCGGACAGGCTGCACTTGGCACAAAAATCCTACAGGAAGCTGCGTCGAATCAGTCCCAAAAGCGGAGGCAGATAATGACTGTCAGGTAAAGAATACACTGCACTGGCCGGCCGAGTCGATAGCCCTTTTGCAAAGGTTCAGTCTTCAGCTGCAGACACGGTTGAACTGCAAGTGCATCTCGCAAGTGTAAAGCAAGGGACTGAACAGCACAGAACAAAAGCTCGCGTAATAATGTACCGGCGATGCAGCTCGTGGTAAAAGTCAAGTCGTGAATGGGAAACACAGCGCGAGGCCCGGCTTATTATGAATGCGGTCTCGGCGGCACACAGGCAAAGCGCTGGCTGGCTGGCTCGCCGAGCCCGCGGGGCTCTGACGTCACGACGGTGGGTTTGCTCCGTCCTTTCTGTGTAGCGGCGGCTATGGCTGAGATACGGCGTTCGGAACCAAACCCACAGATCAAGACGAAAGGGATGGGGTACGTCATGACGGAAAGACTTGAAAGACTTCCCGTACTTCAAAACAAAGCGAGTGGGCTAGAGACCTATAATAGCACGCCGGAGTGACTGCGGATAAGGCAAATAGTACCTACATAAATATGTACCTGGACTAATTTCGTCCGCCGTGAGATGGATTACTTTCGCGTGGGTAGCTCAGTCCTGAAAGCCACACACCGCAAGGCTACCGCCGGATTTGACCTCAGCAGGAAACTAAAAAACAATAAAGTACTGTACCTACTTACGCCGCCGTTACGTATGACAGCCAAGACGGAAGCAGTTTTTTTATATTTCCTTTCCAAATTTCGCATTTCACCGGCTATCGAGACCTCTGTAAATTAATCTTCCTGTGCCTTCCTTTCGGATTTCGAATTTTGCATTTCACTGACAAAATCGTTCGCCTAACTTAGGCTAGGTTTTACCATTCAGTTTCCAGCTGAGGAAAGCAGCTGGTCTAATATCAATATGATGATGACTCAACATGCAAAAAAAGGCTCTATTTGCTGGCGCAGCTGCATGCTGACCTCTTCGAACAGCTGAAGACTTGGGCACAAAAAATAAAAAGCAAACAAACAAACAAAAAACAACTCCCCCCCCCCCCCCGGCCAAAAAAAAAATAAAAAAAATTGATCAACTCATCGTGTGCAAAAGATGTGCCAATTTATATTTTGCCCCGGAATTATTACCGTCGGCGAGTAAAATCTGTACTCCGAAAATTCTATGAAAACAACAATAAAACAAAACAAAAACAACTCCGCCAAACTCCGATAATGACAAGCCAATTCTTGCAAGTTTTTGTCGATGCGGTTGTCAGGTGTGTGTGTGTTTGTGTGCCACAGTGTGTGTGTGTGTGTGTGTGTGTGTGTGTGTGTGTGTTGTATGGGTGGGTGGGTGTGTGTTATGACGACAACACTAGTCAAAATATTCTGTTCATAATTACTGGCCACGCGTGCTGTTTTGTTTATGGCCGCTTACTACTAATCAGGAAGCACGTGATAATCGAACCTTAACTCGAAAAATAATACCGGATCGGCAGAGCTTCCGATAAATCAGAGTCAGTGTCATACGATGGCTTCCGATCTTGACAAACCGATTATTCTAATACTGAACAGCCACTTTCTTACTTACCCTAAAAATTGTCAACTCTCTGGGCTTTACCGATATTCCACTGTGAGAGGTAAACGCACTTCTATCAACTTTCTGGGCTTTACCGATATTCCACTGTGAGAGGTAAACGCACTTCTATCAACTCTCTGGGCTTTATCGATATTCCACTGTGAGAGGTAAACGCACTTCTATCAACTTTCTGGGCTTTACCGATATTCCACTGTGAGAGGTAAACGCACTTCTATCAACTCTCTGGGCTTTACCGATATTCCACTGTGAGAGGTAAACGCACTTCTATCAACTCTCTGGGCTTTACCGATATTCCACTGTGCGAGGTAAACGCACTTCTATCAACTCTCTGGGCTTTACCGATATTCCACTGTGAGAGGTAAACGCACTTCTATCAACTCTCTGGGCTTTACCGATATTCCACTGTGAGAGGTAAACGCACTTCTATCAACTTTCTGGGCTTTACCGATATTCCACTGTGACTGAGAGGTAAACGCACTTCTATCCGAAGAACTACCGTCAAACTGCAAAAGGACACAAACGCTAAACAAAGCCATGATGCTTAAGCCCTTTTACCAACTGACGGTAGAGGGGACAATAATTATGCACGCTTTTTCAAGTCAAAATACTTTATTTATCCTCGTAGGGCAATTCATGCGGCTATCGAGACCTCTGCAAATCACCTACTGATATTCCCGCGCAGTATGGCTAGTTTACGTACGTATTGATTATTACGCGAACGGAAGATACTGATGCAAGACCGGCTTCAGTTTATAATCTGCTGCACGCAAGTACATGTATTACTTAGGCCCTTGGCTCCACGTGGAGCATAGGCCATCGACAACCCTTCGCCATCGCACTCTGTTCTGGGCTAGTCTTGCCACCCCAGTCCAGTTGGTACCCTGCTTACATAGCTCTGCCTCAGTGTCCCGCCTCCAGCTGTTGCGAGGCCGGCCTCTCTTCCTTTTCCCCTGTGGGTTCCATGTCAGGGCTTGGCGTGTGGTGCTGGATGCTGGCTTCCTGAGGGTGTGTCCAATCCAGCCCCACTTCCTCCGCAGGATCTGCTTGGCCACTGGTTCCTGCCCCGCTCGCTCCCACAGCTCTTCATTCCGGATCTTCTCTGGCCATCGGATGTTGAAGATGCGCCTCAGACAGGTGTTGAGAAATGTCTGGATCTTCTGCTGCATGGTCTTCGTTGTCCTCCATGTTTCGCATCCGTAGAGCAGAACCGACTTCACGTTGGAGTTGAAGATGCGAAGTTTGGTTCTTATGCTGACAACTTTGGATGCCCAGACGTTCTTCAGCATGACCATCGCTGCCCTTGCCTTGCCGATTCTGGCTGTGACGTCTCGGTCTGTGCCTCCCTGTCCATCAACCACACTTCCCAGGTAGACAAAGGACTCTACCTCCCTGATGGGCTCTCCACCGACTGTGACTGGTGTGTTGGCAGTGGTGTTGATCTTCATCAGCTCGGTTTTCTTCCTGTTGATCTTGAGCCCTGTTCCGGCTGATGTGGCTTCCAGGCGCGTAGTCTTGTCCTGCATCTGGCTGTGGCTGTGAGACAGGAGCGCCAGGTCGTCTGCGAAGTCGAGGTCATCCAGCTGCGTCCAGAGTGTCCACTGTATCCCGTTTTTCCTGCCTGCTGTAGTGGTCTTCATGATCCAGTCGATGACCAGGAGGAAGAGGAACGGGGACAACAGGCATCCCTGGCGGACTCCGGTCTTCACCTCGAAGCTTTCTGACAACTGGCCAGCATGAGCAATCCTGCAGCTCATGTCTTGGTAGGTGCACTGGATCAAGGAGATGATCTTCCCGGGAACTCCATAGTGCCTTAGCAGCTTCCACAGTGCCTCTCTGTCTACACTGTCGAAAGCCTTCTCATAGTCTATGAAGTTGATGTAGAGAGGGGAGTTCCACTCCAGTGACTGCTCCACAATGATGCGTAGGCTGGCAATCTGGTCAGCGCAGGACCTGTTCCTGCGAAAGCCCGCCTGCTGGTCTCGGAGCATGGGGTCGACTGCCTCTCTCATCCTCTCCAGTAGAATTCTGTTGAGAACCTTGCCTGGCACTGACAGGAGCATGATCCCTCGGTAGTTGCTGCAGTCCCTGAGGTCCCCTTTCTTTGGCAGCTTGATGACGATCCCTTCTTTCCACTGGGCTGGCACCTCTTCCTTCTCCCAGATCTTGCTGAAAAGGCTGTGCAGCATGTTGACGGCTGTCTCTGTGTCTGCTTTGATGGCTTCTGCTGGTATCTCGTCCGGCCCTGCAGCTTTCCCATTTCTCAGTGTCATGATGGCTTTCCTGATCTCCGCCTTAGAGGGCTTGTCACAGTTGATGGGTAGTTCTGTCTCTGCTGGTGGGATGTCTGGTGGTGTTTCAGGGATGGGGCGATTTAACAGCTCCCTGAAGTGTTCTGCCCATCGCTTCAGCTGTTCCTCAGTTGTTGTCAGTGGGTGCCCGTTCTTGTCCTTCACTGGTTTGTCTGTCTGCTGGAATTTGCCCGCGAGCTTCTTGGTCACCTGGTACAGGTCTTTTAGATTCCCTTGTCGGGCTGCTTCCTCTGCTTGACTGGCCAGGTTGTCGATGTAGTCCCTCTTGTCCTTCCTGGTGCTCCTCTTCACTTCTCTGTCAGCTGCTGTGTATTCTTCCTGTGCCTTTGCCTTAGCTCTTCTTGTTCGGCTCGTGTTCAGTGCAGTTTTCTTCTCTTTCCTAACTTCCAGCTTCTGGATGGTATCAGCAGAGATCCATTCCTTATGTTGGGTCTTTCTCTTGCCAAGGACCTCTTCGCATGTGTCGTGCCAAAGTTTCTTGCTGTGTTCCCAGTGTGTCTCGATGTCCATTTCACTGTCTTCTATCAGGTCTTGCAGTGGCTGGAACCTGTTGGAAAGGCTGATCCGGAATGCTGCTTGTGTGTCTGTGTTCCTGAGTAGTCCAACGTTGTACCTGGTCCGTGTGTTGTTGGCGTTGGTGTGCCTCTTAAGCCGAAGTCTCAATGTTGTTGCAAGAAGGTGGTGGTCTGATGATACATCGGCACCCCTCATCACGCGCACATCCCGCCACGATCTCCTGAACTTCCGGCTGATGCAGATGTGATCAATCTGGTTCTCCGTGACATGGTCCGGTGATCTCCATGTGGCCTTGTGGATGCGCTTGTGTGGGAAGATGCTGCCTCCTATCACTAGCTGGTTCAGGGCACAAAAGTTTGCAAAGCGCTCGCCATTTTCGTTCATCTGTCCCAGTCCGTGTGTTCCCATGGTGTCCTCGTAGCCTGTGTTGTCTGATCCAATCTTGGCGTTGAAGTCTCCCATCAGTATGGTCATGTCCTTGGCTCCTCCTCTATCTATCACTGTCTGCAGTTGTTGGTAGAAGTAAGTACATGTATACCACAATTATATACCTCATCCCTGACTGATCCTATCCGGGTAAGCGTCCGTGACTGTTATAAGCGTATTCATAAGCGCATAACTTAAAATGGGTGTTAGAAACCTCTTATCCGAGCCTCTTACACCCCAAAGATGATTTTTCTCGGTATTTCCTGGCTGTGTGTGGCTTAAAATATGACTCTTGCTGGCTGGTGATTGGCCGGGCGGACTATACTGAGTATACGGGCGGTGCAAAATCCCGCTCGGCCAAATTATACTGAATAGTATCCGGCTGAGGACATAGCAGCAGTAGCCCCAATACAAACTGGGCCTATTACAATTACAGGAAAAAAAGATGTGCGTATACGAAGTCAGGATGTGAAACCTATACACGTGTAAACAGGTCCCGTGTTTGTAAACATGTATCTATATCTTATGATCTGTCGGGTCAACTAAACTCTCACTGGACCGCCCCCCCCCTCCCTCTCT
Source organism: Batillaria attramentaria (assembly GCA_018292915.2). Lineage (NCBI taxonomy): Eukaryota > Metazoa > Mollusca > Gastropoda > Batillariidae > Batillaria > Batillaria attramentaria. The sequence goes on from JACVVK020000002.1 coordinate 2,532,753, forward strand.
TTCTGTCCTACCCCTTGTATTAAAAAAAAGAAAGAAAAGAAAACAAAAGCGTTTCACTGTTTACTGCGGCTATTGACAGTTGCACCCCGGAGCAGCTGTTTCGAGCAGTTCCATTACACCAAGGGACTGTTTCCTTTGGCTCTGTAACCGGATTTGTTTGCGGAACACGACCATCACAGTCAAGCCGGATACATCAAATAAGAGGCTCCCCTGTCTGACTGGACTGAATCGTGTTCAGCTGGACCGTTCCGTCTGTTCCCTTAGTACAGCTGTCCCTCCCCCTCACCCCCACCCCCGCCCCACACCTACCCCTTAGTGCCGTCTCTGTCCGATCACTCTTGTGGCGGGGACTGCTTACCTACCTACCTACGTACTGCGCCTACACTATTACCTATCCAGGCAGTGATCTACAAGGCCTTATTCCCGATTCAACTGATACAACGCCAGAGCAGCAGTATCAGTCCTTACAGCCTAGATAAAAACTGACACACACACACACAAAAAAAGACCGCCAGTCCGTCCGTCCAATCCATGTCAAAGCCGACTGATGCTTCGTCCCGTTATCTTGTCAGCTATCAAAATCTACGTACGTATGACGCTTGTCGCGATCTATCACCTACTAAACCGCTTACATCAAGGTGCATTGGCAGCTGTCATAATTGGACCATCGTGCTCTCTATAGGCGAGCGCGGGCTGAAGCGCTGACGTCAATGGTCGCCCCAATCCCCCGGCCGCTGGGGCCAATCGCCTTTTGCGACTCATACATGCAGTTCTCCCTCGGATTATCACTAACTGGGGTACACCAAAGGGTGGAGGAGACAGGTGGAGGTGTTTGGAGGGATGGAAGGTGAATCGTTGTAGGAGATAAATTTTAGGTTTTGACCGATCATGGCTTGCACGTTACAGTATCGTAAATTCGATCGAAATTCGATGCTTTCTTTCTTTTAGTTCCACTGATTACCGTACGTGGTCAAAGACACTCGGGCAGGTTCCCCCGGGGATCGGGTAGGTATCGTACGACACTACCCCCCCCCCCCCCGTGTGTGTGTGTGTGTGTGTGTGTGTGTGTGTGTGTCAGAGTGTGTGTGTGTGTGTGTGTGTGTGTGCGCGCGCGCGTGCGTGCGTGCGTGCGGTGTTCTGTTTTATTATTATTACTCATCACTCTGCGAACCCTTCCGTTCTTTAATGTGTACACTGTGCGTGCGTAATGTACATGAGGGCGAGGCAGGCACCGTAAGCGAGTCTGCACGTGATTTTGACTCGACCTGGAAAGGAAAAAACCCAAACAGATTCCTGCCCAGGAGGGATTCGAACCAGGCAGCTCAGGATCCGCAGACTGGACGCCGGGATGCCTTAACCACTCGACCAAAACCCAATGACACCTACGATATCATGCTTGTGTATTTGTATTTTATATGGCTCGACGGCAATAAACGTTTTCATTAAAACAACAAAACAAAACCCCAAAACCACGAATTAAAACAAGGAGGAACGGCCCCGTCCTACAAAGTTGTTTCTCCAAACTTCATTTTATTTTGTCTTTGTTGTTATTGTTGCCGGTTCTCCCCTCTCCAAGTTCTACCAATGACACTAGATCCTCTACGACCTCGACCGATTAGCCACGTGACTGGGGGTGGGGCCGGGTGGGGGAAGAAGGGAGGGAGAGAGAGAGAGGCAGAGAGAGAGGGTGGGTGGGTGGGTGTTTATGAGTTTAACGTCCTTTTCCCCCACATAAGGGTGATATCAAGGACGGGGCAACGAGAAAAAGGCCAGCACAAATATTTGGCCCCAGCGGCCAGGATTCGAACTCTCGGCCCAAGCATTGAAAGTCCAACGCTCTACCATTCGGCCACCCTGGCTCCCCAGAGAGAGAGAGAGAGAGAGAGAGAGAGAGAGAGAGAGAGAGAGGTCAGTTCCGTGATCTAAACATTTGACGTCAGCCTCAGGCAGGTCGTCATACAGAGAGAGAGAGATGACGTCAATTCCGTGAACTAAACTTTCGACGTCAGCCTCTAGCACTGAGATCGTCTGAGGATGCTTGTTCATGTCTTGTGATTTCCCTGTTGGCTTTGTGACTTCTCCGACTGAATTATTTTTCACATGAAATCTGGAAGATCTAGAGGGCTGATGAAATGTGGGAAGCAGTGGCGATACTTGCAGATTTTGTCTGTGAACCAAACATTTGACGTCAGCCTCACGCTGCTCGTCTGACAGATGATACTTCTACATATCTTGTGATTTCCTGGTTGCTTTTGTGACTCCCGTGACTGAATTAATTTTGACATAAAATCTGGAAGATCTAGAGAGCTGATGAAACGTGGACTTAAGTGCCTTGGTTTGTACTTACGAAATTGCAAAATTGGAACTTTTTTGACCGGCGCTTCTCGCAGAAACGTGAAAAATGTGTTTATCTAAAAGCTCTGCTATTCTTAATACTAAAGCTATAATAGTGCAGCAGTTCATGTCATATGTGCAGTTGGCACAAGTGACAAAATTACCGGAATGAGTAATTTGAAGGAGTCTTTTCGTAGATATTTGGCCTTATATGCAAACCACCCCTACCTCGGAAATATTTTTCTTACACAAAACCTGTCAGAGCTACATAGCTGTGCTACGAAAACAGGCAGTATAATTGGATGATCTTCCCAATTTCAGAAAATGAAGCCATTTGAACATTTTGTTCGAAAAAATTCGTAACATGACCGATTTTTAAAAATCGGCGATAACTCTTTTGAAAATGCAGTAGGCTAAAAATCGTGAAAAATAGGTCTGGAGAAGGTGAATTCCCATTTTATCTCAAAGTAAAAAGGCCTCCAACGAGGTGGTTTAGGAGATAGCCATCATTACATCCGTCCACACACACACACACACACACACACACGTCATTCCCGCCAAAAAGAACGCAGCAGCAAAGTGTGCACGTAAGGTGTCTATGACGCAGATTTCGTTACGTCACTGTGTGCGTGAAAGTAAGTATTGTGTTGAGAAACGTCACAGTCTTGTTTTGTATCACTGAAACTTGCTGCTGCGCGTAGCAAAATCTGCCCCGTCTCATAAAGTTGTTTCTCTATAGAGAAACAACTTAAAAAGCAACAAAACACAAGTCATAAAACAGTGAAAACAATAACAACACGCCAGCACAAAAGACAAATCAGAATCAGTGCAAAACTCACTAAAGAACTGTAACGGGATTCAACCCAAACTCGTAGAACGAAAAACTACATCAGTATGCCTACCACACGTAGGAGACGCAAAAAGTTGCTCTACATCGATGTCTGAAAACAAAAACAAAAGTGACAGAGGATTTGGGGATTAGGAAGAAGCGCTTTGTGTTTACTCTTTTTCGGTTTTGGCCCTGCACGCGAAAATCAGGCAAGGTTAACGGTTCCTTGGCGGCTCTTACTGCGCGCGCGCGCACACACACACACACACACACACACTCTATTCTCTTCCCCAAGGACACGGAGAACGGGGACAAAAATATGCCACGTCACATCAGGGCCCGCGTCAGTGTAGAAGTCGGGGTTAGGGAGTTTAGCGGCCCCGGGCTAGAGTCTTACCTCGAACTAAACTAGTTTATGGTTAATTTTTTTTATTTTTGTTTTTCATCAGGAAGCGGGTCCATTCCAGCAAGGTGCCTATGCCGTTACGGAAGGATTTTTGTCTTTCTTTCTTCGCTTCCTTTTTTTTTTTTTTTTTTTAAAATCATTTTGTTTTGGGTTTTTTTTTGTCCTAGTCTGGGTTAGGCCCGTAGCCGTGGGTTAAATTAACCTCGAGTTTTACATACGGGCCCAGGTGTACTCTAGTGTTATCGAAAGTGCATGTATGTGACCTGACACACATAATTATGAATATGTGAACTGAACACGATAATCACGGGAAAACCCCGCGCGTCACACAATAATAATTATCATCGCAGAAAATTTCATCCCAGTCCACTAATCACAAGGGCCACAGTTTTACTACCGTGGGTACACAGCTGAACTTGCGCAGACAGACCAGTTCGCGCTCATTAAAATTGATGTTCGAAATCAAAACAAAGGCAGCACACGCACACACACACAACCAACCAACCAACAAAACAACAAGAAAAAACAACAAGAAAAAACAAACGAACAAACACTGTTTATCAGCTATTGCTATGTGGTTTTGTTTTGTTGTCCGGTGTTCTTTTTGATAGGAAAAGTCAAGTCTCTATAATATGGACAATGAACAACAAACAGAATGAGATAAGTGTGGTCCCTAACAACAACAGCGACCCCCCCCCCAAAAAAAAAAAAAAAAAAAAAAATAAAATAAAAAAAGAAAAAGAAAAAAAAGAAAGAAAAAAAAAGAAAGAAAGAAATAAAAATAAATAAATAAATAAAGAAATAAAGAAACACAACAAACAAAAACAAAACAAAACAAATAACATACACGCACACACAACTGAACCACACGCAACACGTGCTGCTTAGCTGCACGTGCAGCAGGCTAACGCTGATGACGTAAACCTGGGCGAGTCCAGCTTAGTCTATGTGCCACCCACATGAAAAACCCTTCACAATCACCCACAAGCACCATCCACAAACAACCACTCAACAGCAGCCTGAAAATTTACCACTGGTAAGTGCGACAAGACAAAATGGCCGCACACCTTCCGGCGGAACACACAGAACAACAATCTATTATACACTTGCTACCGGCAGGCACTCAAGTCAGTCAGTGTATATTTATAAAGCAAGGGGATCAGCAAAGACGGCGGAGGTTTTTAATGTGTGTTTTAATTCTGTTTAAAAAAAAAAGTTTCGACGATTCCTTTTTCATCTTTGAAGTACGAGCTTGCGCACATCTTGGCACTGCAGTAACTGTTTTCAGTGTTTTGTAAAAGTCGTTGTCTTGTTGACAAACGGCCTCTTTCATTCAAACTGAAATCCGCTGGAAAAGCTCAATGTCACTCGCCTCTGGAAAAAAAGCCCCCCCCCCCCCAACACCAACAACAAAAACCTAGGTGCATCACTACCCCTCCTGACAGCCCCCCCCCCCCGCGCACTTATACTTAGTGTTTCATGTTTCATGTATGCGTGAGAAAGTGTGTGTGTGTGTGTGTGTGTGTGTGTGTGTGTGTGTGTGTGTGTGTGTGTGTGTGTGTGTGTGTGTGTGTGTGTAGCGCACTGAGTGTTCTATGAGCAGATTGTTAGCGCTTTATAAGACCTATTATTATTATTATGAAACACATCACCACCACGTCCACCACCACCTCTGAAATGGAAGTGCTAACTGGAAGTAAGACCGGGGGAAAAAAACCAAACAAAAACCCAAAACATCCTCCCCGCCATTTTGACTTGCCACCGTGGTACGTGTAATAGGTACATTGCCATGCCCCACCAAAAGTCAAACTTCACTTGCAATTCTGACGTATTTTTTTGATGCTACCACGAGGCAAGCATACCAAACGCGCGCGTGTGTACCCAGTCAATTCAAATCAAGCATGCCCAAGGGTTTTAAGTCCCCCGATCGATTAACTGGAGTCGTGACCAGCCCGAGGTTTTGGAATCGTGAACTGAATTACCAAGCGGGGTTGGTGAGACGTGAATAACGTCATAAGCAAGTTCTCAGGACGACTCAGTCTAGCACCGTGCTGGCAAGGATCAGGCTGGTACAACAACGGAAACATTGATGATTTTGCCACCACGAGGCAAACTCGGTCAGGGGAAAACACTGCGCAACTGTTGAATACACAATACTTTTATTTTCCACCCCATGCAGGCGCACATCGACGGGACTATCGGCGAGCACAGTGTTTGGGTTGAACAACCAAGAACGTAGATGAGCTTGCGACAAAAGGTGGTTTTTGTAACAACCCTGAGACAGATATTTTCTTCACAGGATAGACTTTTGCTTGAAAATTTCTTTCATAAAGTGATGAGCTGATAACATGATTTTCCTTGACATGACATGATACTGTGATGAAAATTTACAGTTAGTCACCTAAATGCACGAAAAGCAAACAAATTTCACTCTTATGTTGATGATGGACATAATCAGCCACATCATCTTTTGTCACAAGCTAATGCAGTCGGTGTATTTGGGGGGGGGGGGGAACACCGTTCGGTTCAAGATGGGTTCCCTGCGTTCGAGAAAGCTCATAAGCGCGCTCTACCCTATCTCTCAGAAGTCGCCTGTGAGACTAAACGACGTTGCTTTCGATTGTCTGTGCTGAGAGCCTCTCCTGAAAATACCATCGCGTGAAAGGGTAAAAATGCACGCCAATAAAACAACCCAGACTCGCCCCACACGCTCAACGATTTTATTCTTTTTACGTGCACAGAGCACTGCCGGAACATACCCCCATTACGCCCACAAAAAACCAAAAGTGTCGACCGCAAACTCCGTCCCTGTCCTATCGCGTCGATCTCTGGCATCAGAAACGCGGCACTACAGAAGAATTTCCCTAAAAAGGAAACAGGCATGTCTTCAGCCATCGCGACCACAACCAGCACACCAGGGTCCACAATATCATTATATCTGTGCTGGCTTTTTCATCGTTGCCCCGTCTGATATCACCCGTATGTGGTGGAAAAGGACGTTAAACTCCCAAACACCCACCCACCCCCACAATATCATTATTACACTGCTGAACGTCTGCTAAGGGTAAAAATTGTCTGAAGTACTGTGCAAAAATGGGGCGCACTGGTTAATTTCTGCGATATACATTTTGCAGGGCATCTTTCTGCTTCATATTTGGGTCACTGTTTGCAAAATGAGTGATAGCCTCGTTGCCATGTAGGATGTTGAATTGAGGTACCCCCCCCCCCCTCCCCTTAAAAGCAAGACTAGTTTTCGACCAACGGCGTGCTTCAGACATTCCCCCCCAAAAAAAAACAACAAAAAAAAAAACACCCTTAAAACCTTCGCAAACGTTGAGCAGTGTAACTTGCAAGGATGCGATTTTCACCGACATTGTCACGGGAGATTCACGTGCCCAAAACATGCCCAGAATCAATTTTCACCCTGTCAGCCCAGATTCACGTGTTCTGGAAACCTGGCAAGTGTTGGAAAGTAGGAGCCGAGATCCCAATTAGGCCCTGTCGATTCCTGGCACAATGTGACATTTACCTACAGACAGAGGGAAGCCATGTACTGTCCACGTGGGTGGGGTGGGGTGGGGTGGGGTGGGGTGCATGCGGAACCCTAAGCCTTGGGGGAGGGGTGGTGGTGGTGGTGGTGGTGAAGAGACACTGTAGACGATGTGTCTACAGAGGAACAAAGGCGCTTCTTGACAATTTCCTGAGCAAACACAACACCAGCGAAAGTATACAGACTGGCACGCATAATAACGTAATGCACTATTGCCCCCCCCCCTCCTCCCCACCCCACCCCCACCCCGGAGATGAATCTGAGTCTCACGCTAAGACCAGCCCGAGGTGCGGAAAATGAATCTCCGCGGATTTCAAGACCTGAATTATAGAAAGCAACGGGAATTAATGTCGCTTGTCTGATAAAATCATGTCTTGCAATAAGTTTCACACCATGCCCATCCTACAGTCCTGTCGCATCGAACCTGCCACGACATCGGTAATGCCTTGGTCGATTCCGACTGCTGAACTGCAACGTCTTCACAATAGATTCGGTGACCTTCACACAGAGTCGACTCACTGACACAGAATTATGAATACCACCCAGTGAGCATTAACCAGTTAATATCACACAAAAGCACATCCCGTGCAAACTGACGAAAGCTTACCTAGACTAGCGATGCCGGCCGGAGAGGGTCACTGAAGACACGCCGAAGCCGAACTAAACGGACGGCTGGCGTCATTTTCTGATGGTCTGCGTGAATGTCACTGTCCCCTAGGCACCTTACAAGACCGCCCTAACCCTCTCTAATTGCCTGGCAAGGAGGCGGGCACCGATCGGGGGAAAAAATGTCTCCGTCACCCTCAGCATATGCGTAGGAAAGTCTGTAGCCTGCGGGTTACTGAGCTGGCACGAAATGACGCCCTAGCTGCCTGCAGACAAGTCACCCGAGCGCCATCTGCCCTGAAGGTATGCTTGCGTTTAACCCCGAGTAGTGACCGTGGACTCATCACGCCACCAACATAATTTATCACAGAATGAATTCGTCAGCGGTTTGGGCAGATTTTCTGTGAATCGTGCATCCCCTTGCGCACACCCGGCCGACCGAATGAAAACGTGTACGTATGACAAACTTCACTGACTCAGTGAAGACTGCGGCGTCGAAACTTCTCGAAATTAACAAATCAGTTCATGTGTGTACAACACCACTTGTCAAAAAAAAAAAAAAAAAAGTTACTGAACTGTGTTAAGGCCGCGGGCATCTGCCAATCTGATATGGGGACCCCCGCTCGTTGGTCACTATCGCCGACCACCCGGTCAGTATACTGAATTACGTGCAGCTCGCAGACTGATCGGCCTCCCCAACTGCCCGCGCCCTTTAAGCCTAAGTCTCGTCCAGATGCCAAGCAGTTGTAACGGTGCAGATACTATGCACAACTGACTGAGCTACAGCAGAGACATACATATAATTATGTGTGTGCTGTCACAGTGTACCGCGTCCAGTCAGTCTCTTCTTCGAAAACTGAACCGTCATAGTGCACAGAGGGGGAACGTGAAGACCTTAAAACCAAGCGTGCTTGAGTCGTGCCTTCTTCGGTCTCTTAGCCAAGCACGAAAGAAGAAGAAGAACTGAGAGAGATCATAATCTCACAGGTGCCTAAGATTTGTCCATAACAGGTAATGTGGTACGTGTTACATGTGGGCGGCGAAAACTCACCACTATCATTTTGGATGGAAATCTGCGGGCGACACAGGAAAAGCTGGGGGGAAAAAGATGCACGTTGCACGGTCGTCTGCAACCACCATCCATTAGCACTGCGCGTGGCCTCTTTCAGTTTCAGCTAGGGGAGACAACTCCAATGGGACTGTCATGTGACCACTGAGCGAAATCTTCGTGCGCCCAGTGGCTGATCTGAGCGCATAGCACATTCGTACCGCGCACGAGTTTCCCACTTTACTGAAAAATTCAGGCAAGATTAAAGGTTCCTTGACGGCTCTTACTGCAGTAAACGCGAGTATAATCAAAGTGCAACACTCCCACTAGGCCAAATTTATATCCACGCAGACACAAATTGCTGAATTATGTGAGTTTTTTTTTTTTTTTTTTTTTAATGAGGCCACTGGTGCACAACCCAAACTTAATTGATAGGAACTGAGTTCACGTCGTTGCCCACGGAAAAAAGCGTGATGTCAAAGCCGGGGGCACCGGCCAAGGAACACTCAAGTCGGACTGACAGGACGGCCACGGGGTAGGCACCAACAGTCACTGAGTATATATGGCGTGAGTCTAAGCTAAACGGACATAGTGGCTACATGGCACCAATGCACAGAAACTCAGTGTTACTGTGGCATCCGTAAATGGCCGCTAGACGCCTTTGCTAGTCGTGAGAAATCCACAAGGCCATCCGAGCTGCAACGAGTCACGGCCCCGGAGTATTACTGACCCATCAACCCCACCCCCACATGTAGGCTTCATATCTAAGCCATAATCAGGTCTACAGGCTCACGGGTTTCACGTGCATACAAAGACTACCGCCCATATATATGTAGCGTAAGCGGATATACAGTCTTTAGCACATATCAGGAACCACGGAATCTAGTCTAACTGAACTCCTCTGCCCAACCATAACCATACCATCCACGTGACGCACGTCCGTGATATAGACTTTGCCATCCTCGGTGAATTTAT
>JACVVK020000002.1:2545000-2565000 GCA_018292915.2 Batillaria attramentaria
CTCTTTCATTACAACTGTGAATATAAATGACTGTCTGTCCATTCCTTCCTGTCACAAAAAGTCCCGTATCAGCATAAAGAAGGACACACACACACACACACACACACACACACACACACACACACACACACACACACACACACATATGACAAGAGGTGACAAAGCATAAACCCTTGATGAACTGCCTACCTCCATAACCGTTGGCACCGGACACTCATTCGTCTTAGTAACATCTGGGACTTGAATAAACGGACAAGTCGGGCCGTTATCTGAAGGGGGAAAAAGGACCTAACAGCGTATAAAATCCATGACGCTTACGCACTTTTTCCTGCTCAGGTCTGACTTGATTTAAACAAAAAAAAAAAAAAAAAAAAGGCGTAAGAGCTTAGCAACTCCATGACGCTTAGGCGTTTTGAAGTTGAGAGTAGACTCAGCTTTAGGCTCCCCCCGAAAAAGGCCTAAGTGCTTACGAAATCCATTGCGTTTAGACCTTTTTCCAGATAATGATTTGCGTCGGTGCGCAGTTGCCTTCCTGTCCATTCGTTTTCTGTAGCTAGCCACATGACAGCCCCGGCATCTGCCGCTTCTGTCGAAGATTTATCTCTTTTTTTTTTTTTTACCCCCCCCCCTTCCCCTCCCAAATCCCAGCAAGGCACTACAAATATGGAGGCTACCCATGCAGCTCTGTTGAGATTCTGCCAAATGCCAAGCTGCATGTTGCACACGGGGCATTGACACTTTGCTTTATTGTCATTCCTTTTATACTATCGCGTACCTATTTAGAAATCACGGACTGCCGTGTGTGTAAGCACCCTGGTGTTGTACAAATGGTGTGTGGGGTGGGAGTGGGGGGGGGGAGAGACTGAGAGAGAGAGAGAGAGAGAGAGAGAGAGGGGGGGGGGGTTGCTTTTGAATTTTTCTTTTCAGTCGGATAAGCAAAACGAAGCTGAAAGGGAACACACGAAAAAATGGAAAACAACCACAACAACAACGACAACAACAACCACAACAATCTCAGTGAGCTTGTTAGTTAAAATCCAAATACTTCACAAACACCTACAAAACAAACGAATGTTCACGACTGGTCCGTAAAAGTGCAGCCGCCTTTCAACACTACACGTTCAAAATCATGCTATCCACGGGGTTAGGCTTGTCAAGTGTTGTGAGGTGACCGACCACAGCCGGCTGCCTGCAAACAGTTCAATGTTCTGACGCGGGGAAACTCACAATGCCCCTAAATGGGCACGTACACGTGTCTATCATCGCTCCACGGCCGTGCCCTGCTCTCTGGTTCCAGCATTCAGCACGGCAGTCCCCACGAGAAAAAGAACAAAGACTAACAACAGTACTTCGCCTGTCAAACGAAACAAACGGCAGCACTAATTGACAAAGTGCGTCAGCAGCGCTGTCATAATGACTTTTTAACATGCTGGCATCTCAGGAACGGAGCAAAACAGCAGTTGATCTACAGGGTATGTTATTGGCTCTGACTATGGTTCTATAGGTGCCAATCGTTTGGGAAGCACAATAAATGGCACAACTTGCGCTGCATCTTTCGCTGAAAGGTCGCGCCGTCCAGAACCACGCGCGCTTCTTCAAGGTGAAAAGAGCAACAACCCGTTTACAGCTAACTCACCGGAGCTTGCTCCTTGAGTTTAAACGAACCTGATTAACCACCCTTTCCTAAGTTAACTTGCACACACACACACACACACACACACACACACACACACACACACACACACACACACACACACACACACACACTCTACTACTACTACTACTACTGCTAATGATAATGAGGTTTGAAATGCAGGCGATTTCCGTTCATCGAGTGTGTTTTCAGCTTTCTGAGAGACAGCCGAAAAGGCTGAATGTAAAAAAAAAAAAAAAAAAAAACAAGGAAAAAACCCCTTCACACTCACAATACACAGGGAGCACCATTGAAAGACGACACTGAAATCATAACTATTGCAAAACCTGAAGAACAGAAAGGGCGGACGATCTAAGCAGGGCTGTGTTCCTTGAGTGCACTGACGCTACATGTCATCCAACAACCTCCGAGCGATCATCCAAAACTGATAACGCCACGCAGAAAGGTCGAGGCACCGAAATCGGCCGGTCCACTGAGCCAAACACAGACCTCAAACTACGACCTATCCGTTGAAATCAAATGTCACCGACTCGACACACTGATCTTTTGTATTTTGTGGCTGGCTGGAATACAGCAGGTCAACTTTACAATGTGAGTGTGTGTGTGTGTGTGTGTGTGTGTGTGTGTGTGTGTGTGTGTGTGTGTGTGTGTGTGTGTGTGTGCTCTTTTACATTTTTAGTTGTTCTTACGTAGTGTACACTGAGTGAATGGGTTGTTTTTTTATTTTTATTTTTTACTTCGACCGTTTTAGATTGTAGGGCGCCTAGAGCTCGTTCCCCGGGGATAGGCGCCCTATTATTATTTGACCCACCTGGGTCAGTCTTGGGTTGTTTGGCCACACAAAAACACTTATGACTAACTGTGTGCGCAGTAGGAACGAGGCTGTCACTTATTGCATCATGGCTGCGGCAGCTGCAGCGTACACGCACCCAATAATATCCGCAGGGACAGTTTCCACTCCGACTTCAATTATCTGGTCGCCACAAGCTTTGAAAAAAAACCTGGTTATGTTTGATTAAAGTAAACTTTTACTGTCCATCGCCTGCTGAGCTTGAAGACGAAAAACTTTTGGATTTTGAGAGGGAGGAGGAGTTAGCGAGGAAAATTAGTAGATTGGAACAGAGTGTTAGTGAGAGTTCAGTGAAGCAACTCGAAGAGATTAAAAATGAACTCAAAGAACTTAGAAGTAAAAAGATGGAAGGAGTTGCAGTGAGATCAAGGGCGACCTGGCTTTTAGAGGGAGAAAGGACCAGTAGATACTTTTGTAATTTGGAAAACCGTAACTATGTTAATAAAGCCATGCACTTTGTTGATAGGGAAAATGGTGAAATTGTCTCCAGTCAAAGTGAAATACTAAGTGAGGTTCAAGGATTCTACAAAAAGCTTTACAGTCACCGTGACATTGTGGATATCGACCTCAAAGTACTGTTGCCGGATGTGCCTGTTGTTTCAGCTGAAGAGAATGAGAAGATGGAGGGCCGAATAACATACCATGAGGCAGTAGATGTGTTAAAGAAGATGACGAATAATAAGAGCCCAGGTCCAGATGGCTTTACCACTGAGTTTTACAAATTTTTCTTTGTTGATATTGGGATGTTTCTCATCCGGTCTGTGAATGAAGGTTTTGAAAAAGAAGAACTGTCAGTAACACAGAAGCAAGGTGTTATAACTTGTATACCCAAAGATGGAAAACCTAAACAGTTCATAAAAAATTGGAGACCTATTTCACTGTTGAATGTTTCCTATAAAATTATCTCTGCATGTATTGCCAAACGATTACAGTCTGTTTTACCGAATATCATTAATGATTGTCAAAAGGGCTTCTTGAAAGGCAGATATATTGGTGAATGTATTAGAACATTGTATGATGTTATGATGTACACAGAAAAAGAGCAGATACCTGGATTAATTATTACAGTGGATTTTCAGAAAGCGTTTGACAGTATTTCGTGGAGTTTTATTGAAAAATGCCTTAATTTCTTTCAATTTACCCCTACAATGGTCCGTTGGTTTAGAACTTTATATAAAAATGCAAATTCATGTGTATATCTTAATGGACAATATTCCAGATGGTTTGGCTTACACAGAGGCTGTAGACAAGGGGACCCCGTCTCGCCATATTTATACCTGATTGCAGCCGAAGTACTGTCACTGATGCTTAGAAAGAACAATGACATTAAAGGTATTAAAATTCGTGAAAATGAAGTCCTACTTAACTTATTTGCAGATGATACAACAATATTCCTAGATGGCAGAGAAACATCATTTAATGAAACAATACATACCCTTGATAAATTTGCTGAAATGTCAGGACTGGTGATCAATAATGAAAAAACAAATATTGTATGGATAGGAAGTACCCGTAAATGTGGGGTTAGGTTCTTGAGGGATAGAAACTTTCAGTGGGATCCAGGCATTTTCAAAGCACTGGGCATAGTATTCTCTGTTGATATTGACCAGATCGTTAACTTAAACTACGAAGGAAAATTACTTGATATAAAAAAGATTCTGGGAAGATGGAAAAAAACGGCATCTTACACCATTTGGTAAGATTACTGTTATCAAAAACCTAGCCTTGTCAAAACTTACGTACTTGTTTATCAATATACCCGACCCACCAGATACTTTCTTAAAACAGTTGGAAGGTGAATTTTTTCAGTTCCTCTGGGATGGAAAACATAATAAAATTAAGAAAGCAGTAGTTTGTAAATCCTATGATGAAGGGGGGCTTAAGATGTGCGATATATACTCTTATGTGGCGTCAATGAAAATAAGTTGGCTGCGAAGAATCCACGATGATACATATTTGGGTAGATTCTTGTATAGCCTTTACCCCCCACTGTCTAATATTAGACGGCTTGGAGGAGAATACGCAAATGTTCTGATGCAGAGGATTCACAATCCATTTTGGAGAGATGTCTTTAGGCACTACAAAAAACTTACTCTGAAATCCATCCCTAGGACTTGTGTTGATTTTTCAAGTGAATATGTCCATTACAATGTGAATATTGTTAGAGATAAGACAATTGTGTTTGTTAAGGAATGGCTTGATGCTGGTGTAGTCCAGGTTAAAGACTTACTGGATGAAGCGGGCAGTTTTTTGTCTCATGCTGATTTTGAGAGACGCTACCCAGCTGTGACTAGAGCAAATTTCCTGATGTATGCAGGAATCGTACAGGCAATAAGGAACTACAAGTGTAAGCTTGGTATTAATTTGTCGAACAAGGCAGCGAGTAGCATGACATGGAAATATATTGATAAAGGCAACAAAATGGTACAAACAGTGTTCAAAGCATCATATGCTATTCCAACAGCAATTCAAAAATGGAATAACAAATATCCTGGTCTTGATTGGACCAGTATTTTCAACAGATGCTACTCCTCAACAAAAGACACGCAGCTACGCTGGTTCCAATTGAGATTGTTACATCGCCTAGTCCCAACAGAGCGTTTTCTTTGGATATGTAAAATATCGGATTCATCAGTATGTAATTTTTGCAAGCAGGGTGAACAAACAATAGAACATCTTTTCTGGAGTTGTACTGAGGTAAGACGATTTTGGGAATTCTTTTTAACCTGGATCCATTCTTTGTGTCCTCATTCACTGAGGTTTTCTCTTAGTGAAGAGTTGGTGCTCTTTGGTGTTTCTAGAAATATTGTAACAGATTCAGTTATTGATCTGGTCCTACTATTAGCAAATTTTTTTATTTATAAGTGTAAACTGCAAAACACATTACCCTGTCTCGACATGTTTATTCCTGTATTAAGAACAAGATACAACGTAGAGAAAAAAGCGGCTTCTCGGTTATCAAAACTATCAGTATTTAACCAGAAATGGATACCCTACCAACCACTTGTAACATAAATTTGAATCTGATAGTTGCAATTTTTCATTTTTCTGTAACTGATCCTAGAACTACATTTCTTACATGCTTGCTCTAACAGCCTTATGTCTGTATGTATACACGTATGTATGTGTGTATGTTCCTATGTATGTGTGATGTCAAGTTTTTGTATGTGTACTAATGTGTGTATCTATAGATAAATAGATGCATGTGTACCAACCCCCCCCCCCCCTCTACTTTCTTATATATATATATATAGAGTTCATCTCGTCCAATTTGTCTTGATATATATATATATATATACATGTTGGATTTTGCCAGTGGTCGAATGCGTAACTGCATGAACCCTATGTACACATGTAAAAAAAAAAAAAGAATAAAAAAAACAACATCCCCAAACCATTAGCATTTAGCGCACTGGGTGATCCATCGGTAACCTTTAACTCATAGCGTTACCTGACATGTGTAGAGACTGTTATGTACATACAGACTTCAACATAAGTCAAGGACCACCTTGACAGACAGGTCTAATTTTCAAGAATTCACAAAAAAATAGAGATCAAGGAATCTTTCAAATTTTTTTGCGATGAAAGTGTTAAAGGGTTAACAATGCATCCTGCAAAGCTTGCTGAAGCTGAAAAACCACCATGTGCTGCACGGACATTTTCCAGCAATTTTAGCCAAATTTGCAAGTGGTCTTTGACTTATGTTGAAGTCTGTATGTATGTAACACCCAGGGAACAGAAACTGCTTGTCCTCTATATAAGTCTTTCTGTAGTTTCAACTTTTTTTTCAGTGTTTCTGTGAGTATTTTTCTAAATGGAAACAAAGATGAATACTGAAACGCTAAAATGCTGTGTCCTTTGAATCAAATCATAAAACTGAAAACACCTAAAAAAAAAAAAAAAAAAAAAAAAAAGAAAAACTTGGCGGGGGGCATCAGAGATAAAACAAAATTAGATGAGGTATTCAAATTCACATTTAAAAAAAATACGTTATTGACCATCAAATAACACGTATAAAATGGAAACTCGTGTATGGACTCACAGTTCGGTATGCGGTTTGAAACGTGTCCGAAAGAACCCCACAAACCGCGGTTACGTGTTTGCTTTGTCTATGCTATTAACCACAAAGCTAGAAATAGATAATTATGTAGTTCTGCAAGTTCTGTGGGGCATTCTTTGCACAGCGCCACCTCTTGGTGGAGGGGGGGGGGGCTGTACTCGTCGCTTTCAAGGGCCTTGCACTCGCTGCACACCGTGTGGCACTGGCTGTAACAGGGACCGACATTCACGAGGCACTCTTGGGCTGAGGAGCTAGAACATCATTTCTTTTCAGACACTCAATAATCTCAAACACAGCATGAAAACGCGGCGGCGAAAAAAAAAAATAAAAAATTTTCGCCCGGAGAATGCAGTGATTTACATACCCCCCGCTCGAAAATGCGTTCCAGAAGAAGAAACCGCACTTAGAACCATTTCTCATTTTAGGCGATGCCATTCTAGTGCGGTGAAGAATCAGTAAAAGCGACTTGTGAAGAAGCTTCTCCACGCATTACCTGCACCGGAGGATTAGACTGAACTGCTGGAAACAATCACTTATTATTGATTATCAGTCCTTTTTAAGCAAAGGGACAATGGCAATGGAGCTTTACTTTACACGGATTTAAAAAAGAAAAGAAAAAAAAAAGGTGAAGACCTGCCTTCAATCTTGTGCTTGCTACACTACTAAGACTGTGGCTACGCACACGAAGAGAGAGAGAGAGAGAGAGAGCAAGTGGATAAATCAATGACAATTGATTGAAATCCATTGCAAATAATCCATGCATTCAAAGAAATGCAATTACCAAATTGATCATCTTTTTGCGGAGTTCAACAACACTACGAAACTGCTGAAGAGTTTGTTTACAACCAAACTGACTGCCCACGGTAATGACAAAAACAAAATCCCCCCCCCCCCCGTTTTCGTTCGTGCCAGACAGCTTAGCAATTGTCGCACAAATGAAGCAAAATGACTTGATACATCGCCGCAGATTTCCTGGGTCGGCAAGCAAGAAGACAGACCAAAACTGGTTCGAGTGGGCGACCAAGTCTCTCGTGCTTAATCAACGGAGACCAAATGACGTACAGCAGCACAGAATAGTCTGTTGACACGAAACAATAGGTAAGTACTGGTCCCGGTTTCAACAGGAACGATGCAGGCTTTTAGTATTTTACGACAGCCCCCCCCCCCTCCTCCTCCTACATCAACGCAGTCATGCGTCATCAGATCTGTCTTCAGTGCCCGCATCCCTAATCGAGAGACTACTTACTACCTACGTCACAGCTGTATAATATAGGCAGGCAGTCACTCGCGCAGTTAATGACCAAAGACTATACACACAATACCGACCAAAGACGGTAAGGCAGTTCATCACGCGGTTTTATGGCCGTATGCGCCTTATTCGTGTTTGTGCCTCAGAGTCTGCAGGAAAGGAAACGAGGCGTTAATTAGGCAGATTTAGTAGGACTTCGTAAGGAGGACTTCGCTGAGCAGCGTAACCCATTTACATGTAAATTAGGCTCACACGGCAGAGGCCGCGAGCTGCTAACGCGCTGCGATTAGCTAATGGCACCCGTAACGTGCCTAATTTACATGTAAATGGGTTACGCTGCTCAACGAAGTCCTCCGTACGAAGTCCTACTAAATCTGCCTAGTTACAGCTTCAATACGTTTGTCAGGTGTACAACAGTGCTGTGGAAAACTTCTCACCGAATGCGCTTGATGTGTGCAAGAGAATCAGTCACTTGGTACAAAGTGAGGTGACTTGGGTTGACGTATATGTTGTTCTGCGTACGTAGATGCGTAGCGCGAACTGAGCAGACGACGTCATTTGGTTATAAAGACCAACTAGACAACGCTGAGATGCTGCGCTTTCTTCCCAGTTTTGTTCGACTGGTTACTGTATTTTGGAGATCCAGCGGTGTGAGCAACAGTAGGGCCTTCACAGAGTGGGAGGGGGTGGAGGGGGGTGGGGTGGGGTGGGGGCAGCATTTCTGAAGGATTTAGTACAGGGATGTTTCTTGCTGGTGTTGTCGCCATAACAACAAGAAAAACCAAAACAAAAGAAAAGAACACCTCCCCACAAAAAAATCCCCACAAAAAAACAAACAAAACAAACCCACCACCACCACCACCACCAAAAAACCAAACACAACAACAAAACTCCAAACAAATTCAGACAAACAAACAAACAAAATCCCAAAATAGACCACCCAAGCGAAAAAACCCCCAAACAAACCTAAAAACAAAATCCCACAAAACAAAACAAATAAAGAAACAAACAAATAATAAAAACATAAAACAAAATCCCACAAAACAAACAGCACCTGCATCACCACAAAAGGATGAAACGCTATTCATTATTCCCCTAAATAAGCCTTTGATGTGAAACTGCAATCTACTGAAGGTGACCGGCTGCACAGAAAAACAGACGTGAACGACACCAAGACATCGACATCCGCGGTGTCGTCATTCAGATACCTCCTACACGGATGACCACCCACGCCTCATCAAGGGGGCTCTTGCATCTGGCTGTAATTGTGGAAGACCAAAACACTATAAGCCAGGGTTCTGATTAGCTGACTGGAGGAAAACATATATGTGATCTCGCTTCTGCAAGAAGACACTTTCTCGGTGTCAGCATTTTTAGGGGTGACTGTGATGCCGGAGGCTAACAGGGAATGTATAGGCATTTTGAGGCCCTGTGTATTTGTGTCCCTCGGCAACAACATCGACAACAACTGCAACAGTTATTTTAACGGGAAAAAAATCTTTCTAACAATGAGCACGGCCAACAGGGGGTGGGCGGTGATCAGACTAGACTAGACAGATGGGGACAGCCACTGATAACCATCACGTGACAACTGAGAAGCGAAGGACCACATGCAAAAACATACATCGTACAACACGCAGAATTCAGTCACCGACAAAGCTTGTGCACAATGATGTCATTGACACTCCACACGGGGTGCAGTCAAAATGGACGTGAGTGTTTCCGGTGCTACTCCGCTTCAAAGTTTCGACAAAGATCGCTCGCACTGACGCAAAGCCATAATTATGTTTCAGCTAGGAGCATGCAGACGTCTTTGCACTACAGTGACGCGCTAGTCAAAGTCGTTGTCTGGTTGACAAACGCTCCCTTTCTCAGTTTCACACCGACACTCGCAGACCTGAGTCCACTGGAAACGCTCGGTGCTACTCAAATTTGAAAATGGAAACCGCCACTCGGTGCTACTGCTTGGAAACTGTCTTGGAGGCGCTACTTTTGAAGCGGAGCAGCACCGGACACACCCTCGTCCGTCCTGACTATACCCCGTGACCCCACACCTCTTTAGAAGGCAAACAGCCGGAGTGATGGTACATAATGCCACAGACTGATTAGTCGGACAAAAGACAAGTACGCCTACAAAGTAGCGCAGTAAATCTGGTTACTGAGGCTCTTGCCTCTGAGTAGCCTTGTTTACTGCCTTATCCGTTGCCGATTGCGGACGTTCGCCGACCGAGTCAGTGACCGCGTGGGAAGAGTCAGCAGCCGCGACTAGCTAGACAACAAGAACCTGTACGTTTTCGCCAAATATAGTGCCAGTTCCAGTAGCGAGTCAGGCAGCAAACTGAGCACAACGCCGTGAAGACCCACCGTGGAGTCTCCTCATTTAGACCTAGGTCTTCTCGCCTACTTCAATTTTTGTTTCAGGTGTCTCAAGGAAAGGCCGGAAGCCCGCTACAATTTGAGACACACGACCCAACCCAGCGTGGCGTTACTTCAAGCAGGTCTAGGTTTTCTCCTCGCCTTTAAATGTTGTTTTCGGTCTCGCGACGAAAAGCAGCCTGTCCAATTTTTGGCACACAAGATCAGTCCAACCCTAGACGCTCCCCCTCCCCCCCAGCCCCACCCCCTCTTCCCCATCAGCCACCGACACCCCCCCCCCCCCGACACCCCTCCCACCCTCCGGAACCCGTCTCTGCGTACGTACTGAGTAGAGGCGGATCCTTCTTTAGGGGATATCGTGAAGGAAAAACCCCAACAACCCCCTACTCTTTTCCCACCACGCACTCATTGACGTACTTAAATCACCACTCACTGGGGTGCAAGTCCAGTATAGCCCACATGATTGTGTAGTGAGTTCCGTGGTATAGCCGTATGTCGGTCAGCGCAGCAGGACGCTGGAAAACAGAGAAATAAACGACTGTTTACCGCACGCCACCCCCAAAAAGCTAGACTTCCTCAGTCTATCCTCTACGAGAAGGCTGCACCAGCAAATCCCAAGAACCAACACAGGCCGGTCTCTCGGTGACTGAGAACGCTGGACGTGGGTAATGGAAGCACAAAAATACTGAGGCCTTCCTGCTGGGTCTGGCTGGGTGCAAGGCTAAAAAGGGACGCCATTACTTGCTCAGACCCTCCAGTCGACGCCGTGAACCAAGGGCAGAGCACTCCTGTTGAGCTCCAGTGCTGCTACTGGGGAAGTTAATGCAAATTAACCTGGACACTGGAATGCATCTCTCTGCAAAGGTGTGTTTAGAAAAAACACTGGCACGTTTTACCCGAAGGGGAGTGGGGGTGTAGGCAAGAGATTTCTGACGGTAATCTTACAACCAAAGCAAAATCAGCGTTACGAAGGGTGCTTGTAATACCGTCCACAGCTGCTCAGGTATCAGCCATCCCTCCTCACTACTGAGGAGGCGCTATTGTTTTTGGCACTGTCAGTTTGTCAGCCAAACTCGTGGGTAGACTATGATGCACGATTAAGAAGGCAGTACATCAGGTCATAATTAATTACGTAACCGTCAATCCTTAATTAATTGTCCCATTGTTGTACTAGGGGAATTCGCCGGCGACTGATGCTGCCCCCGAGGGATGCTCGTCGCCCGTTGTACAGCCCCCCCCCCCCCCCCCCCCCCGCATGTTAATCTTGACCCGATTTGGCAATAAAAGAACCCCAACAAAATTCCTGCCTACCGGCAAACCCATAGTCTCAAGATCCGCAAAGGCCAAATCCCCTCGTCCACTCCAAAACACTGTGCAATTTTTTTGGCTGTTGTTTTCTCCTAGCAAGCATTTCTTATAAAATGGCACAGCAGCCAAAGCTCTAAACTGCTCCCTCCATGAAACAGACCCCCCCCCCCCATCCCCACTTTCACGACAGGAGAGGCAAAGCCGGAAAACGCGACATAAACACGTAAGAAGCGTCGTCCTTGTAATGGAACTCCAGACCCAAGATCACAAGAGTCTCCACAAGAATCGATAGTTTGAAAAATAACACGGGGGCTGCAGGCAAGGTGATCGACTGGCGTTGTTAAAAGTCTCAATGTGTCTGTCAGGCATACACTATAACGTTGTGGAAAAACTGTCCACCGAATGCGCTGACTCCATGCATCAGAATCAGTCACTCGGGACACAATGTGACACCTGAAATCATTGCGGTGACTCGGGTTGGCGTGTTACGTTGTTCCACGTACTTAGATGAGCACCGCGTACTGAGAATGCGACATTATTTGGTCGCGGACTGAAAACCAGCTACACTGCGCTATTTTTAGCGACTTGGTCGATCGACGTGTAGTCAGTGCAGGTATGGAAGCGTTAGGCCAAAAGAAAGTCACATCCATCTACTATTAAAGTCTGCAAAGCCACGAAATTGGTGGCAATGGCCAGACGGAACGTCTATTCATTTGGCAAACTGCCTCAGAGCTTCGTTAGCGGCAGTTTCCCCCCTCAGAACTCACTGCAAAGATAGGGACTTTTAACAGTGCATTTTTCTTCGAGAGGTAGGTTGGGTGGGTGGGGGGGGGGAGGGCTTTAGAAACACACAAGATGACACAAAGCATAATAATTAGCTTTAACTTGAAACTGTCGTCCGTCCTGCTTGTGCACGATCATGTTCAACGGAGTGGAGGGTTTTGAAACCCTATCTCTATAAGACCACTGAACAAACATCATTAATCAAACGAGGCGAACGTGCTGGCGACCCGGAAGATGCCAGAAAAACCAGCACGGTGGCTGATTGGTCGAGCCAAGGCATACTGCAACACTCCAGTAAAAGCCGAAGAAGAAGCATAAGGGGAGTGGGTGGGTGGGTGTTTTGTGTGTGAATAAGGACGTATATCTGACTGGGATAAGCTCAGGATTTTTTACTCCCTTTAACGTCCTTTTTCACCACACACGGGTGATAGCAAAGACGGAGCAATGATGAAAAAGTCACCACACATATTCGACCCCAGCCGGGATTCGAACTCACGACCTGAGCAAGAAGAACGAGAAGAAAACGCAGACGAAAACAAAGAAGAGGAAGAAGAAGAAGAAGAAGAGCAACAACAACAACAACAACAACAACAACACTATACAGACCCATCCCCACGATGCACACACAGCATCAAACAACAACAAGACAAACCGCGTCACATGGCACTGGTTCACATGTCTGCAGCAAAAGTAGGGCCTTTACCGCAGGTTGCCTGCACTTCCAGACCACGCGACAACAAAGGGAAAAACGCCAGGACGAGTCAGTTCTGAGAAAAACGTGCACGGCAACCCACGTGGAGTGCGTCTGGAGTGTGGAAGGATGGGGGGAAAGAGCGCGACTGCACTGTACTGAGCTTTCGACCGTCCTTGCCCTGCTGCTTGGGCTCAGAATGATGCATCGCTTCCTATGAAAGCACGGTGTTCTCCGGAACTGACGTACCGGGTGAATGGCGGAAACTTCAATGCAGAAGGCGAAGAAGAATGTCTGAGATGGAGTAGAAGAGGAACCGGACAGAAAGGGGCCGCGGGGGAAGGAGGTGAGAGAGAAAACGAAGAAGCGACTCGTAATGACTTACCCCGCAGGCTTCCTGTTCGATACATCCGGATCTTTCGATTTTGGAAGTCAGCGAGAAGAAACAGGTCTAACGCCATCTGGATGGAGAGCCCACGCTCTTATCAAACCTTCAGCGCTTAGTCGCTTTTTCAAAATGACAGTGGAGGTGACGGGGACACGTGGAAGGGGGATTACGATAAGCGAGATTAAGATGCTGGGGGATGTCAACAGCTTACAGGGCAAGCCAAAAGAGATAAAGTGGACGCTGAACAAAAGGCCCGGGTGGACGGTCAGTTGATAAAAGGAACACCTCCTGTTCACAGATGGGTGTGATTTAGCACCGGCAAAATACACTGAATCCCCTCCAATACAGAGCACACGCGCACGCAAGTGTGGGGGCTTGTTTTTCACGTTTTCGCGTCAGTGCTCATTCTTCTTGTTTTTTGTTTTGTTGTGGGGTGGTGGCGGATCCACATTAAAGAACATACGTTTTTCTGCAAGACAATAACAAAGAAACAGCTGCCCAAAGACTGCGCTATACGCAAAAAGTAGACTGAACAAAGGATCTGGGAGATCATTCACGAAGAAAGCATTGTAACCTCCATAACCCCGCGGGTTTCCAAGAAGAGACCGCAAGACTAATAGAAAGACGGCCAACAGAGAGAGAGAGAGAGAGAGAGAGAGAGAGATGCAAAATCAACAAACGGATCTGTGAAATTCAGGTCCAACGTGCTGTCCTTTCATGCACAAGTCCCGTGGAAAATCCAAAATGTCATCAACGCGCAAACCGAAGTTCTGGTGAAAGGGCCTAAATGCCATGGATTTGAGAGGATCATGGGCCCTGTTACCATTCGACAACAGAGCTACAAGTAACACAGCTGTGTGACCCATAATTAGCAGGGTGAAATATGGCGGACGACGACACTGACGAGTTCTGCCCTGCCCGAAACATGTCTGTCTCATCTTCTTAACGCCCCTCAAAATGTTATCTGGAAGAAAACACCCCGTGCTCATTAAATCCGCGGCACTTATGCCCCTCTTGCAGATAACAGACCACCAGAGCCGCCCTTATTCCCCAGCACAAGCGGTGTTGTTATAGGGGATGGGAGGGGGGAGGAGGTGGGGTTGACAGTTTTCGCTCTGGCTGTTCCTGTTACAGATGACACACTTCATTAAATCATTCACGTACAAGTTTTCAAAGACCCTCCCTGTGGTATGTTTATCTGTGCCTGGTGGGGATAAAGAAGCCACCCTACGGAAGAACGTACATGTGCTGTCAACCCGTCAAAAGCGGTTTATTCCAAAACAAACCTGTATGACAGAGGAGGGAAGTGTAACTTAATTTGGGGCGCAGAAGGCCTGTCTTGAAATGATAAACGTACTGGTAAGAGTACAGAACAGGACTGTTTTTCACTGGTCAAAGACCGGTAAGAAGATGGAAGAAGATATGGTAATTTACCGACTGATCACCGATGTACAGCAGTATATAACACTGCCTTTGCAGTGTTTACGATAGACATGATAAATGTGATGTTCGGGGCCGTTGCTAAGAAGGGTGTCGAAGACAGATTCAACTTTTCCAACCCAAAGGGACAAAACTTAAGTGGTTTTTGTTTGTTTGTTTTTTTTTTTTTTTTTTTTTAAATAGGGGGACTCTTCGGGGATTGTCGCTCCAAAAAGTAAGCGACCCATGTATATATTTTGTAATTTTTTACGATGTATATCTTTATTCAAAAACATATACCTGAAACTTGAAAAGTAAGCGACCCTAAACGATATCCAGGATGACGTAATGCAAACATAACTTTATGTTTTTACCACTCGCCAGTGCGAACTTCCAGTGCGTTGAATGTGTCTGAGTGTTTTACCGTTTTACGTCTTCAAAACGGCAAGAGAACATGCGTAATCGGAGTCATAAACCAATCAGCGCCGCCGGCTCGGTAGCTACGGCAAAAAATTGACACATCCCGAGGCTTACCTCGTGGTATACACTGTACCCCTCTAAGCCATCAGATAGGCTGAGCGCATACAGAGATCAGTGGCAGCACAAGCCCGTATCTGGAACCGAGTGCTGTGACACTGAAGCAAACTGCCCACGACGTGAAACGAACCCTGCCCAACAGAAAGATCCTGGTGGAACGTGGAGGAGTTCAAGAGGGCAACACGACCACTTGGTAATATAGACACGACAAGGCAAGGGAACACCCTGTACTCATCCGTGACGTTACTACGTCTGTATCAGCAGCAATTTCGCCGAACGGCGCATCATCAATCTACATCTCCAGGTAAGAGAGAGAGAGAGAGAGAGAGAGAGAGTGTGTGTGTGTGTGTGTGTGCAGGGGGGGGGGGGGATTGTCTTGTCGAGGTCACGACCCTTTAAGTCTAGGACAAGGAAAGCGAATTTTACTGCCACGGAGGACGGAGTACGACCCATCATAAAGTGTGAAGTGTGTTTACACAGAACTGGGTGTGTTGTTTGTGCTGTAATTCAATGTCTAGCATAAGCCACTGCTTGTTTTTATGCCTCCGACCAGCTGTCGGATCTAGGTGGCATCAGGCGCTAGGAAAAACAAATGCGCAGTGACTGACATAATCAAGTCATGCGCGCCCCAGTTATGGACAATTTCAAAGGGCGGTGGTGGAGGTGATTGTGCGCGAGTGCTGGGGTGGAGGTGTTGATTTTCCTACATTATAATTATTATACTCTCTCTCTCTCTCTCTCTCAGTACAGTTCGGGTTGTTGGCAAAAGACCACACGAAAGACAACCAACACCGAAGAACCAAAGAAAGGCCCCACATCGGGGGGGGGGGGGGGGGGGTGTTTAGGGGTTTAACGTCCTTTTCCACCACATAGGGTGATATCAAAGACGGGGCAACGATGAAAAAGCCAGCACAAATATTTGGCCCCAGCCGGCATCGAACTCACGACCCGAGCATTAGAAGTCCAACGCTCTACCATTCGACCACCCCGGCTCCCCGGCCACACCTCGGGTTGTGTGCCACACCTGTACCTTATTTTGTGGACTCCTCTGAACTGAGGACTGACTCTCTCTCTCTCTCTCTCTCTCTCTGTTTTAACGATAGTTTATTTCACAATTTAACGTCATGGAGTGTACAATTTAACAGTTCCGGTGAAGCAAAAGGCCTCAGGCCTGTACACAACTTTCACCTGTAGGTCTTTGCCAGTGTGATAGAGCATGCGGATATTCTGTACATTTCTTTTACTTATTCTCTATCTCTCTTTAATATGTGTGTGTGCGTGCGTGCGTGCGTGCGTGTGTGTGTGTGTGTGTGTGTGTGTGTGTGTGTGTGTGTGTGTGTGTGTGTGTGTGTGTGTGTGTGTGTGTGTGTGTGTGTGTGTGTGTGTGTCCCTGCGTGTGTTTTCTTTTGTCTCCGTCGGTACTACCTGGTGCGTGTCAATTTAAGTGCACGTCGGGCACAGCAAGCAACGTCACAATGCTTCATTTATTCCTACATACAATGTCTGTGTTATTCAGCGCAAGCTCATGTTCACTCAGCTACAAAACTGACAGCTTTCCCCACTGAAAAAGACAGCAACAACCAAAACCATCACTACGTGTACTTACACGATGAAGTTCATAACGCTACGTTACTTCATAAACGTGTCATAACTTGGTGTAACAAGTAATTCTGTTAAGCGTTGGTACAAACGAGGGGATTAGCAGGACAAGTTTTGGAGAAAATAAAAAAATTCTCCTGTCCGGACTACAACGATAAACGCCGCTCCTGTTATATGCCATGCGACCCCCCACCCCCCACCCCCGCTTTTTTTTTTTTTTTCCCAACCGTTTCCGTGTCATACCAGGCCACTGACTCAACTCTGCCTACAAAGAACGGCCTTGACATGAATTTTTGTGTGTGTTGTTTTTTCTTTTGTCCATTGACATGTTCCTTAAGCAGCTATCTGCCTCACGTAAGATTCTCGTACCTGTCTTCGTAGCATACCAAGACCCCAATCTGCTTACTGGCGTAATGTTTCTGTGTTGCTGTTTCAACTGCTGTTGTTGACTCTAATGTCTTGATTCAGTTGATTTGAGAGAGAGAGAGAGAGAGAGAGAGAGAGAGAGAGAGAGAGAGAGAGAGAGAGAGAGAGAGTGTGTGTGTGTGTGTGTGTGTGTGTGTGCGTGCGTGCGTGCGTGCGCGCGCTGCGTGCGTGCGTGCGTGGGAGTGGGGTATAGGTGAGGGGGGGGGGGAAGAAGGGGAGGACCCTGCAAATACCAAAACATCCGTATGCAGCTGGACATATTGAAAAACAGATTTTAAAAAGCCTCGAGCGGTGAAATAGGCTCTTTTTTCAGAAAGAGAGTAAGAAATTTCGACTTCGACATGAAATTTTACCGCTCATAATTTGCCAGTTAGGCCACATCAGTTGAGTGAGGTATTTCGGCAGGAGTTACATTAATTACTACTGTTGTCTTTCGATCATAATGCTGACTGAGAGAGAGAGAGAGAGAGAGAGAGAGAGAGAGAGAGAGAGAGAGAGAGAGAGAGAGAGAGCGTTGGTGAACTTCTTGCACTGTTCTTCCCTTTATGCGATTCCCACTTAAAATAACTGGAAGAGTAGGCGGACACTGTTGACTTCGTAAGGCACCCTGAGGTTCTCAACGTCTTATTAAAACTGGAAACAATTTTCAAAATTCTTCAGTATCTTTTACATCATTGTCATCTGACAATTAAGTCGACTCCCTGTAAAGAAATAACGAAAGCCATGAATTTCCCTCCATGCGCTATTAAGGTATGAGTCATTTTAGGAAGTCGTTTGACAAATGGCCCCAAAATGAGTGCATTCTTCAGTGAAAAAAACAAAAACAAAAACAAAAAAGCAGAAAAAAACACTACAGGCTGCAGCAAACGCAAAGGACTTTACAGAGCTGCTCCATCATCTACTGGAGAGGAAGTAAAAATAGCCGTCTCTTTGTCATCCTCATTTCAAAACACATCAGGTACGGGGGGTAAGGTCGGCTTCACATGGCACTTGCAGTTTATCGTGCACGACAGTCGCCCGCTAGAACGGCTTGACGAACTGTCCCCAGTTTCTGCACGGTGCATACCTGAAGGGGAAAACAATTCCCGAGGCATCCAGCGACGAACCCCTACCTAACCCGCTTGAGTTAGAAAGAAAGGGGGGACCCCCCACCCACCCCCCCTTCCATTAAAAACAAAACAAAACAACCGAATGAACAAAGAAACAACAACAGCAACAACAACAACAAGCCACGAACAACTCCATCCCGTCCAACCAATAAGAAAAAAAAAAACCCACAAAAAACAACCAAAACCAAACAACAACAACAACGAAACCCAAAGACACAAACAAAACTTACAACAAAACAAACCAACGAATTAAAATAAAACCACCCAAGACCACACACACACACACACACGCACACACACACACACACACACACACACACACACACACACACACACACACACACAATACAGAAACAAAAATCCACAACTACCACCACCACCGCCACGACACAGACCACCTACAATAAACAACAAAACCCCTGTACATGTTCGGGAACATAAAGCACCAGGCAGACTCTGACATTGACCTGAAATCCCCAGTTCACAAGAAAAACAATGCACCCACCTACTTTCCCTGCAGTAATACATCAAATTTAGCTCCAGCGACCATTTTTGTGCTCATACCCCCCGATTCCTTCGACGTTTCACAAGCTGCCCTGACGCACGTAAGCTTGAGCGTTGAAGAGTCCCCAAGGTTATGCAGTTAATTGCGCATTTTGTATCGACAGTTCAATTTTCACACCATGCCATAGCCGTTCCGAAGCATCAATCTCTGGCAAGGTCAAACAGGTGATGCCTTCATTAACATGATTGATC
The DNA here is from genome assembly GCA_018292915.2 of Batillaria attramentaria. Lineage (NCBI taxonomy): Eukaryota > Metazoa > Mollusca > Gastropoda > Batillariidae > Batillaria > Batillaria attramentaria. The sequence goes on from JACVVK020000002.1 coordinate 2,564,206, forward strand.
GCAGCGATTCGCAGCTTCAAAATCAGGGAACAACAACGAGGATTGCCACTCAAAAAAAGAAAGAAAGAAAAAGGTTCAAGGATAAAAGCAAGCTGTCCTGGATGCATATATCCATATTCATTGGACAACGGTTGTGTGCGACGTAGATCTGGCCGAGTGTACTAGGCCCGGGAGCCTTTTCTCTAGACAGGGAACGAATTACAAATTTATAAAAATGAAAGATTTGCATTCGATCTTCTGCGAGAAAATGCGCTCGGACGGGGGTGGGGGTGAGAAGGGGTTTGAGGGGGTGCGAACCTATCCTGGTTGAGACGCGAAAAAAGAAAGAATAAAAGAGAGGAAGACAGAACGAGATACGAATGAAAGGACGAAAGGAAAGAAAGAATGTGAGAAAAAGACCCCGAAAGAAAGAAAGTAATATTTGCTTACGCCATATTCCAATGAACCCGATCAAAGACCTTCTAGACGACTGAGCGACGCACTTCCAACTACACATCGCCAGCAGGCAAAGACTCTGACGTACGTACATCCAATCCAAACAAAAAATCAGCAACGGATACAAACATTCATTTCTTAACACCTGCGCATCACCACCCCTGCCGCACCCCCCCCCCACAAACCAACCCCTCCCCTCCCTCCCTCCGCTCTTCCCAGCACAAGAAATCTTCACGAAAATATCACAGCTGTTTTTCCGACATGCGAAAGGACGTTAAACTTCCAAACGCCCATCACTCCTTGACAGGCGTTGGACCGAAATATCACACACACACACACACACACACACACACACACACA
>JACVVK020000002.1:2570000-2597500 GCA_018292915.2 Batillaria attramentaria
GTGTGTGTGTGTGTGTGTGTGCGCGCGCGCGCGCGCCAGTGAGTGAGTGAGTGAGTGAGTTTTTAGGGCTTAAAGCCGCGCAAGCCACAAAGACTAATTCGCGGCTGAGTGTGCCTGCACTACATGAAAAAAACAAAAATGTAACGGTGGACAAAGGATGCAAACTGGTCTACGGGGCAATATAAACCTAGGACATGCAGGAGACGCTGCACCTTCATGCTAATTTCTCGAACTCCCGGTTACAAAAAAGCGTAGAAAACAAATGACAATTACAACTAGGTAAAACAAAGATAAATACTAAGCGCATATACAGCAAATATTGCAACTTATCATCTCATAGGGCGCGCGCCAGTGAGCACGTGCGTGCGTGTGTGTAGGATAACGGCAGAGGTCATGTTCGGAGACCCTAGGAAAATGAGGTCTCCTGGAACGTCCATTTTATCGTCCCAGATATATACAGTGGACGCCGGATATAAGCAACTCGGATATAAGAAAACTCGGTTATTGCCAACGATTTTTTTTCCCCCGGCCAAACTCTTCTTTATTATGTATTACAAAAACTTGGATACAAGAAACTCGCTTATAAGAAAACTCGGTTTTAGGGAAGCAAATTTCTTGTCCCGCTTGATACAAAAACTCGGATATAAGAAACCGAAAGTACATTTCCAAGAAAATTTCACTCATTGTAAGAAACCGAAAGTACATTTCCAAGAAAATTTCACTCATTCTAAGAAAACAGGTCAGGTCTGACGTCACTTAGGACAGGCACATGATGGCGCATGATTTTCTTTTCTTGAATTGGTTCTTTACCATTGTGTTCCGTGCAAAATTGAATGTTGGCAAGAAGAAAAAATACGAGATGCATTTTTGTTGTTCTATTGTTATATGTTGTTTTTATTATTATTTTGTTGTTTTTTTGCCTGATTGGGAGCTCAGTCTCTCTCTCTCTCTCTCTCTCTCTCTCCCTCTCTCTCTGTATGTCTGTCTCTGTCTTCAGGGCTCGCGTTAAGGAGAATAAAACTATCAGTATTAGACTAACTGTTGATCAATTCCTTTCTTTGACAATATACGTGGTCCATCTTTCCTCCATCCCCCTTCCCCCTCCCAACAGAAAAAAAGCTAATTTGCAGCTTTTTTTCAGCCAAATTAGACACGGAAAGCATCGCATATCATACTCTAATGGGACGAGTGTTTTATAGATCAAAAGTTGATACATAATGCACTTTTAATATATCCTATAAATACAAGGGAATTCTCTCTCTCTCTCTCTCCCCTTAGTTCTTTTTTGTTTGTTTGTTTGTTTGGTTGGTTGGTTGGTTTGGTTGTTTTTTTGTTTTTCTTTTTGTTTTGTTTTTTTCTTACCACATGACCGCCAGCGCTACAGTTGGGAAGCAAAAACAGTATTTTCATGTTCAAACAAAAAAATCTGACATTGAAGGATACAAGCGCACGGGTGTATATTAACTCTACACATATATATTCTGTGCAGGTCTTTAAGAGAAACCAGATATTTCTTAATTTAATGCAAAACATACACGAACTGAGAAAAAAGAAATGTTTTAAACCTTTTTTTCACTGAACTCGGTTATAAGAAATATTTTTCAAAATACTTTCTTATATCCGACTTTCAGATATAAGAAAACTCGGATATAAGAAACCAAAAAATTCACCCCCCTCGAGTTTCTTATAACCGGCGTATACTGTATCTCCCAAACGACAGACTGCTGCATGATAACCGAAACTAATGTCCATCCCTTATCCGCCACAGTGGGCGTCGGTCTGGATGAAAGCGGGGAGGTCAAAGTCACATCCAGTGACCCTGAGAAAATGGTCTCTGCTGGAACATCCATTTATTCTCCAGATACGTATCTCCGAAATGACAGACTGATGTTCACCCACTCTTCGTAACAGGGGGGCCTTGGCCGGGGAGGGAGAGGAATGGTCAAGGTCACGTCAAGGTCACGTCCAGTGACCCTGAGACAATGGTGTCTGCTGGCACACCCAGCTTTTCAACAGCTGTATATCTCCAAAACTACCAGACTTGCTGGTAATAAAAAAAATGATGTCCACTCCCTCTCATTCTCATGTTCGCCAGCATGTTTGCGAACGCGACAGGGGCTTGACTCCGAGTGTCATCTTCATGCCCTGTGCCCCTTACCAACGCTCAGTTGGTATAGTTCGTCTGTTAGGGGATGCAGACGTATACCAGTCATTAGCAGGGGGAGCAAATGTACCCCAGCTGCGCCGGACGGGGTGCAAATGTATCCTGGATTTGGGTCTCGCGAGTTGAAGTCACTTGACAGCTAACTTCGTTTTCTGCAGGTAACTTACGCGAAAGCATTAAACAATATCGCGAGAGCTGACCGGACTGAAGGGCGGGATACAATCGCCCCGCTTAGTGGAGAGCTGGTGTACATTTGCTCCCCCTGCATACGACTGGGACACATTTGCACCCCCTAGCGGGCGAACAATACCAACTGAGCCCTACCAACCCTGGTCGACTGTCTACAAGAATGTCCATTCTTCATCCAGTGCCTGGACCAAATGTCGGTGAAAATGAAGATGCCAGCAATAAATCTCCTCCCGCAGACGACAAAAAACAAAGCCCCTCATTTCCGGTGACCATGACCTTGAATCCCCCTAGTCCTCAGCCAGCCGAGGAGACACACACAAGTTCTGAATGGGAACGTCAGTTGTACACTCGCCGTCATAAATATGACGTGTCACCACCAGGCGCAGCTGCAATCAGTTTTCTGCTTGTATAACGGCGAAACCACAACACACCTATTGTTTCTTGGGTGTGAAACAAAGAGACCTATGGAACAGCATAGCAGGCAACAGAGGACACTTCCACGATGCCTTAAAAAAGGGTTCGCTGGCTGCACGAACGAAAATTCAAACGGCCCGAACTCATGTCAAAGCCGCTGTCCTCAGCGAGTGGCCGCAAAACGTTAGCGCACGGCTTGAATATCGTTTTGATGTGAGTTTTGTTCTGACTCCGTGCCAGCCTGTGACAGGCTGAAACTGCGCGTGTCTGTAACTGGTACTATGCCAGACACCAACAACACAATGAATCACGTTTTCATACAAGCACAGTTTCCTCCTTTGCGGCGTCCAAATGTCGAATATCTACCTTTAAACCACCACCAACAACTCAGAACGATTTGTGAGCAAAGACGTTGAAAGATGGGTGTTTAACAACGTAAGTTACCTGTAAAAAAGGTTTTGGGCGATTATTAAGTCGATGGCGCTTTTCCCCAGATGGCGGAGTTAGACGTTTCCCAATGTTACCCTGAAAACGCTATTCCACACGAGAACTGGAGAAGTGCAACGTGTTTTCAGTTCTTTGTTGCTGATATGTATCACCTACTCTTCGGAAACAGTACAACAGTACACTTGCAAGTTCACTTGGAAGAGTGGGCCCCAAAAAGTGCGTGCTTTTAATTACACGAGACTTAGCCTTCATATTGTTTCTTCAACATTCTTGAAAGTAATTAACTGACGGCCGATTACAAAATTACCACTAGGAGGAGCGGGTCTCAAAAGTGCGTTCTTTTAATTTCACATGACGCAGTCTTCTTAAACATGCCTAAAAGTGATTTACTGGGGACTGATCACAAAATTGCCACTTGGACGAGCGGGCTCCAAAAGTGCGTGCTTTTGATTGCACAAGGCTCAATCATCCTAAAAGTCATTTCCTGATCGCAGAATTACCAATTCCATTCCATTTTTCCTTTTCCACATAACTTCTGTTCTGTTCGCAAGAACTAGAAAACAGCTTGTCGTCCTGCATTTTGACATGGTCACATCGCCAACCAATCAACTTCTTCATTCGCGTGTTGTTGCGACGAAAAAAAATGAGGCAAACAAAGAGAAAACAGGAAGCTGTTAATCTGGTTTTGTTGACCTTAGTTTGACATGATAATGCTTGTTGTCCTCAACTTCAAATCCTTTTTTGAGACGCAAACCGAAATGAGCGGTTTGGGCGTCTGATCACATCGACTGCACTCCAAGCAGTTCTGATCAGACAGGTGTCAGGAATCACGCTGACAAGGACTCGTAACGAACCTTCGTTTCGTAAGGTAATCCCCCAGACTTAATCAGCACGTAGCTTATACAGACGATGCTACAGTAATAACTGAAATCTCCCTAGTTGTATGGCAACGGCTAATGAGGTCTATTACGTTCGGGAAGTTCTCATTGCACACAATAACCAATACAATAACAACAACAGCAACAACAAAATAACAAGAAACGAAAGAGACAAACAAAGAAATGCACAACAAACAGAAAAACAACAACAAGAGGCTAAGAAAACAACAACAACAACGACAACAGACCCCCAAAACATTCTCATTCAATCTGGGAGCAGCTAAGCTAGTCTAATTTCGAGCTTCATTTATTTCCGTAGCGGTGTCTGTGTCTAATTAGTCTGGGGGATTGCATTACGAAATAGAGGTTTCGTTACGAGATTCATTGTGAGTCAGTAAAAACATCGCCACACCTGTCTAATCAGACTGGAGTGGGTGTGAGATAATCAGACGCCGAATTGCCTGAAGCCTCATTTCGGCAAACAGTTCAAGTCGTGGAAAACAATCGAAGGTTGAGGACAACAAGCGTTAGAAGTGAAATAATCCGATCCCAACATCCCTCAGACCGGGAGAGAAAAACAAACAAACAAACCAGTTTAAGCCATGAACAGCTGGAAGTTGAGGACAACAAGCGGTGTCAACAAACAGAACGACAAGACAAAATTAACAATAACATCTTCCTGTTTTCTCTTTGTTTGCCAGTTTGTTGTTTTGTTGTCGAGGCGCGCGAACGAAGAACCTGGCTGATTGTCTTGCGGATTTTAAAGTCCTGTTATGACGCCACATACTACAGGGTGGGGTGGGTGGGTGTTTGGGGGTTTAACGTCCTTTTCCACCACATAGGGTGATATCAAAGACGGGGCAACGATGAAAAAGGCAGCACAAATATTTGGCCCCAGCCGGGATCGAACTCACGACCCGAGCATTAGAAGTCCAACGCTCTACCATTCGACCACCCCGGCTCCCCGCCACATACTACAGAAAGGCAAGAACCTTGATAAGGGGGAGACCAGTGGCGGGGCAACGAGGAAAAAGCGAGGTCGGATTCGAACAAAGGACCCGAACACTGAAAGCCCAACGCTCTATCGGCTCGGTCTACCACCCATACAGGAAGATGAAGGAAAAGAGGAGTTGGGAAGAGGGGGGGGGGGGGCATCGACAGCAGGCGACTGATCACGGTGTGTGTGTGTGTGTGTGTGTGTGTGTGTGTGTGTGTGTGTGTGTGTGTGGGTGATACCAAAGCTGGAGGGGTGGGCGTTGTGAGTCCCTTTCCAAGCCTGCAGGTGTCCACGCAGACGAACATCCCTACAGAAGAGTCCGCAGGACCTTCCACTCTGCTGCGACTCGAACACGCAATTAAACATTTTAAACTAGACAAACAAACCAAGGCTCTGTGAACTGAGCCAGACGGACTTGACCCCGACGGAACCAACGCAGAAGATATAAATGCGTGAGCGGTGGCACCAGGAATCACCTCTGCAAGAATTTCTGCACTATGTATCTCTTGAGATTCTGGCGCCTGAGTATGTAGTAGTGACGAACGACGGCACTAACCGGGCTCGGTTTGCCCCTCGAATACAGACGCCAAACTTTACATGTGGGGATTTTCATCGCAAGGGGATAACACGGTGCAGTCAAGACTGCATGAGCTATTACTGTTTGTAACCTACATCTAGTTTCATTTGGGAGTGTTACAGACATTAACAAGGACTGACATGCTCTGGGAACTGTCCAGACAAACGTAGTGACATTATAGAAAAATCAAGTCTGCGAGAGCTATAACTGTTTGTAACTTACATCCAGCAGAATTTGGAAGTGCTAAAGACAAGGACTGGGACATGTTCTGCGAACTGTCAGGACAAACGTATTGACATCACGGTCGGAATGGTAACCTACATCCAGCAGAATTTGGAAGTGCTAAAGACAAGGACTGGGACATGTTCTGCGAACTGTCAGGACAAACGTATTGATATCACGGTCGGAATGGTAACCTACATCCAGCAGAATTTAGAAGTGCTAAAGACATGGACTGGGACATGTTCTGCGAACTGTCAGGACAAACGTATTGATATCACGGTCGGAATGGTAACCTACATCCAGAGGGTTCGCCTGTTTTCTACTTGGCCCCAAAATTAAAAATCGCTTTGAAGCCTGAGGTCTGTGAAGTGCTGTTTCTATAGTCATGCTTTTAGCATAGAGCAGGCAGAATGCATTCCCGGCGGATTTCAGAGAAAGAAATGACTAGATATCATCATTAGTACCAGTAACAGAGTTAGGTACGACATTTCAGAGAAAGAACTGACTAGATATCATCATTAGTACCAGTAACAGAGTTAGGTACGACATTTCAGAGAAAGAACTGACTAGATATCATCATTAGTACCAGTAACAGAGTTAGGTACGACATTTCAGAGAAAGAACTGACTAGATATCATCATTAGTACCAGTAACAGAGTTAGGTACGACATTTCAGAGAAAGAACTGACTAGAAATCATCATATAATAATAATAAATAAATAATAAATTTCATTTATATAGCGCACTTCTCAGAAACAGTGACTCATTGCGCTAACACACATCACTCATACAGACAAACACGTCAATCACATCACACAATACAAAGACACATCAGTTGAAAGCCTGTTGAAAAAGGTGGGTTTTCAGTCCAGATCTAAAAGCTGATAAAGATGGTTGTTGTCTCAGCCCCATAGGCAAAGAGTTCCAGACTGTAGGGGCGGCAAAACGGAAACATCGTTCACCATAAGTTTTCAGGTTTATCTTAGGGACCTTGAGTAGCTTGTCATTAGATGAGCGGAGGGTACGGGACGGAATGTAGGTGCAGAGTGAGGCAGACAGATAAGGCGGAAGAGTATCATCGAAATGACGGTTGGCTAGAACTGCCAACTTGTATTTAATGCGGAAACTGACTGGCAGCCAGTGCAGTGATTTCAAAAGCGGTGTGATGTGGTCTCGCATGCCTTTCCTCAGCACCAGACGGGCAGCACTGTTTTGTACTCTTTGCAGGCGCGCGATCTGTTCCGCGGGAAGGCCAGCAAGAACCGATTTACAATAGTCTAGGCGGGAAGTTACGAACGCTGTGACCAGCTTGGCGCAAGTGGTGTCTGAGAGGCAAGAACGTATGGAAGCGATACGCCTCAGTTGCAGGAAACAAGCTTGACATGTTTTTCCGATTTGAACGTGAATGGACAGTGTCTGGTCGATGGTTACGCCTAGGTATTTGACGGACTTATGGAAGGGAACCATATGACCACCAATGTCCGCGCATTCGCTGTCTACATCAGTCAGTAAAAGAGTTAGTCACGACACTGTCTGAGCCAAACAAAACAAAAACAAAACAAAACAAAACTACAAAACCAACAACCTGACACGCCAGAATGGAAGACGGCTGCATAATCCACAGACTTATGTCCGGGAAAAAGTGGGAGGCAAACGTAAGAAAAGCATGGGATTGCCTCATTACGGTCCGTAAGCTGAAACCTGGCGTGGGCGGATGAGGAAAGGTAAATAACTGTTTCTGTGAAGCCGTGGAGATGTGCACTGTTCGTGTTGGCAACTCCGTTATTGCTTCAGATATTCTTCAGAAAACTGGGTGCGAAGCCGCCTGAGCGGAAACCAGGGATTAGCTCTGGAAACCTGAAATAGCAATCAGCTGTTCGTGATGGTGGAGTTAACAGAGAGAGAGAGAGAGGGAGTCCTCAGTTCAGAGGAGTCCACAAAAAAGGTACAGGTGTGGCACACAACCCGAGGCCTTTCTTTGGTTCTTCGGCGGTGGGTGTCTTTCGTGTGGTCTGTTGCCAACAACCCAGACTATATTGCCGTAATCAGCTTTGCCGCGCCGGCCAAGATAAGCCTGGTTCAGTTCAGTGGCCCTCCCCTACGCAATGTGCCTATTCCTAACCAGTTCCCAACTGGGTCACTGGACACGCTAATCTGACCCAGTTACCACAATCTCCAAAACTTCAAACGCATCCGACATGTGGCGCCAGTCAGTGTCCAAACACAAAACATTGCAGAACGAGCCTCCACAACTGGTAAGTCGCAGGCCAGCAGCAGCACTGATAATCCGCCCTAGAAACTACAATCTCCAAAACTTCAAAGGCGGCATCATCAAGTTACATCTGGCGCCAAGCAATCAGTGCCTAGCACTTCAGGTATAAATCATTTTTCGGAACTTTATGAGGCAAGGAAGCATTGCCAAAAGTTTTCTAGGCAGATCAGTTTCTAACCGCAGGCCGTTACGAACATCACTGAGTCAGTGACCCCATCTTACATCGGAAACCAACCGATCAGTGACTAACACTGAAACTTTTATCACCTCTTCAAGCAACATATCGTTTTCGCTGGACTTGAACTTTGGGACGCACTGCTCAATCTGAGATGTCCAGAACAGATTCTAACCGGCCGCAGGCCGGTATGCCGCATCAGTGACAACAAACAAAACTTTAACGGCATCTTAGAAGGCGCCAATGATCACTGTCCAATGAACTCCATCACTTCTTCACTAACAGATCATTTTGCGATGGAAGTGTACTGAACAAGGAAGTATTGCCAAAATTATTTTTAGACTGAACACTGAGATGCCTAATCGCAGGCCGTTCTAAGGCATCCGTGACCACAAGCAAAGTCATCTCAGAAGGCACCAATGAACGACTCGCGAACTTTTGTCATCTCTTCAGCAACAGATCGTTTTGCGACGAAACTTTACTGAACATGAAAGTATTGCCAAAAGTATTTTTCAGAACGGATTTCTAACCGCAGGGCGTTCTGCAGCATCAGAGACCACAAGCAAAACTCCAAAGGCATGTCAGGCGGCACGACTCGCAAAGTTCAATCATCTCTTCAGTCACCAACATCCCTTTGAAACGAAACTTCATTGGACAAGGAAGCACTGCCTAAGTGATTTCTAGAACATAATTATATCCTAACCGCAGGCCGTACAGAAGCATCATAGACCACTCCAAAGGCATGTCAGGCGGCACTGACGACTCGGCAAAGTTCAATCATCTCTTCAGTCACCAACATCCTTTTGAAACGAAACTTTATTGGACAAGGAAGCACTGCCGAAGTGATTTCTAGAACATATTTTTAACCGCAGGCCGTACAGAAGCATCATAGACCACAAACAAAACTCCAAAGGTATCTCAGGAGGTACTAATGAATGAACGATTACCAAACTTCTACTACCTCTTCACCAACATCTTTTTCGGACGAAACTTTATTGGACAAGGAAGCACTATTACTAGAACAGATCGCTAACCCGGCGCGGGCTTACGGAGCATCGTTATGTTTCGTGAGTAAAACCGCTGATGGACGGGAACTCGCCATCACGAAAAGCTGTCGGGGGTTTCCGAATAATTAATTGGGAGGATCCCTCTTGGCACCTGCCGCGCCTCAGACAGAACTATGTCAAAGTCACAATTCATCGCGGCAAATCAGGTCCGGGGCATCTGTGCCCTGGTTTGCCCGGTCTTCCAGGCCAGCAGAATTGGGGCAAGGGTAGGTTTACCTCCTCGATCTTTCCCTGAGTGGCATCTTCCTAAGCTTGGCATACTACACTGTACGTATCACATTATCCGCTTGCCGCCCGCATTCCGGCACAGGTATGCGTTCAAGATGTGATTGAACAGCCCACGTCTTCATTCTCTCTCTCTCTCTCTCTTATTGGCATTACCTTTTTCCTGTTTTTGTTGTTGTGACTGTTGGTTTTCTACACTGACTGTGGCAACGGACATCCCGTCAGGGTTTATCTGAATCTCTCCCTTGCCACATTGTTCGGTTCTTTGTTTTATTTTCACCTTATTGACTTTCTTTATGTACATACTGAATTTTTTCCCTATCATTTGATGTACGTAATCGCATAATCGTTTTCTTTTCTCTTTGTTTGTTTGTCTGTTCTCATTATTTTGTTTTGTTTTACACTGCTATGTTTGAAAGTGCCTTCTGTTAATCATATACTTCAGTACAGTGAGTTCAACATTTCACTAAACGTATGTGAAGCGCACTTTTTTCTTTCTTTCTTTCTTCAAATGTTTACTTTTTTTTTTCTTAACACCACCAAATCAAAAGAGGATCAAGAGAGGGTCCTTAGGAAGACGTACCGGCAATACAATACGTACCCACACACACACACACACACACACACACACACACACACACACACACACACACACACACACACACACAGAGCATCAGCTTCATAATCCCTACGTCGTCACCGTGATCAGTCTATGTCCTCTTTCTCTGTGCAATTTCGTATCTCAACACATTGGCGCTGGATCAGGTCACTGCAGCTGCTTGCGTTGAATGTGCGCATGCTCTGAAAGCCATGTCACCGACCCACTTCATTCCTAACGGGTGATGAGACGAATGGATTCAAATTACCGATTACATCCATCTCCTAAACGACACCTTTCTGTTTAATCGTACATTTCAAGGCGTCTTAAGATGGCAGCGGTCTTTGCTCAGTTTCACAAATCAGTTCCATTTTCACTCGCCTGATTTTAACGAGTCCCCCCCCCCCTCCCCAAATCAGTTCCATGTTTATTCAGTTTGTTTTTTAATGACGAGCGTTTTTTTTTTTCTCCACAAAATTAGTTCCATTTTGATTCAGCTTGTTTTTAACGGTGAGCGTCCCTCCCCCACCCACCCCCACCCCCCACGGGTAAAACTGCTTTATTTGTATTCAGCTTGTTTTTAAACGACGAGCGATATCTGACAAAATTAGTTCCATTTTTGCACCGCTTGTTTTTCACAACGAAGACCTTTGATCAATCTGCTCTGTAACAAACAGCCTTGTATGCGGACACGACCAGTGTCATATATATAGGGTGAATGGGAAATACACCCAGGTAAACGACCCTCCGAAAATCCTTTTCTTAGGGGAAAAAAAATCCCTCACACAAACACATTATCGACACGATTACTAGAATGGCGGGGTAATTGAACCGCTCTGTCAGCATAAACAGGATGCTGACGTCACATTCAAGCATCATTATCGAAGATGAAACAGAAAGGCACAGCAAACAAACACAGCCAAGGTTACCGCAAGAGTTTCCCTATTATCTCTGCAGCGGCCGTCCTCACTGACGTTTAGAATCGATAGTAGCCTCGGTGAGAAAAAGTGCAACATTTCTGGTGAACTGTTTGACAGTGGGTGAAGACATAAGACTTGTTTCTACTTTTTATATTTTATTTTTTTTTTTTTTTTTTTGTGTGTGTGCATACAACCTGACTCTAACTACCCTCAGTGGTTGAAGTCTCTATGTTCGTATCGAGTTCAATTTCAATTCAATTCAATATAACTTTATTGTCTGTCGATGGCAGAAAATTTTCTTCTGGCTCACACACACACACACACACACACACACACACACACACACACACACACACACACACACACACACCCCTACATTAATTTATCTAGACATATAAATCCATACATATTAAACACAGATCCTAAAGTAATGTGTAATGTCCAAGTCTAATACTATGCAACTAAACTAAGAAATCTAAACTAAAAGATGGCAAGGGCATAGCGGACATGACACAGCTGAGGAGTAAGCCCAGTTACGAAAATCTCAACAAATAAAATCTATACATACTGGGGACGGGCAGTAAACACAGTCATGAGGTGAGACATCGCCGCTTACAAACCTCTAAGGATGTTTACCGAATGAGTAGATGTTCCTTTTGGCCGTTACGACCGTTTTCGTGACTTTCCGGCTTCTAATAGTAGATGTTCCTTTTGGCCGTTACGACCGTTTTCGTGACTTTCCGGCTTCTAATAGTAGATGTTCCTTTTGGCCGTTACGACCGTTTTCGTGACTTTCCGGCTTCTAATAGTAGATGTTCCTTTTGGCCGTTACGACCGTTTTCGTGACTTTCCGGCTTCTAATAGTAGATGTTCCTTTTGGCCGTTACGACCGTTTTCGTGACTTTCCGGCTTCTCATAGTAGGGAAAAAAAATAATGAGTATTGTATAGGCGCTTTACCAAATTTCATGAATCGGCTGAAAGCGCCGCGAACTGAACCCAACACGCACGCTCACGTGAATCACACACATTCTCTCACACACTGGACATAAACACTTTACAATCACGTGGTGCGAAGGGTCCACTCGGCTATTTAAATTTCGGAATGTAGATTTGCATTTATTTTTCAAATTAGGTGGGCTGAACATTTCCAAAGCAGAGGGGGAGGAAGCCGGAGTACCCGGTGAAAACCCCCGACGATCGGCCCGAATGAACGGTGCCACATACGAGAAGGAAAAATTCTTTGCCCGAGTGGGACTCGATGTCAGTGCACAGAATTTTGAGGGGGTACAAAAGTCACTAGTCACCCTACCAGAATCATAAAATGTCGCAGAAAATGTATGCGACTAGGGGCTTTGGTAAAGTATTCCATGTAGCAGGACCAGAGTAAGAAAAAGAGCGTTTCCCGAAACTGCTTAGATGGAAAGTTTTCACACGTTTTCCCAAATATCGAAGACTCAAGTCACTCTAAAAATTATAAATTTGCAGAAAGAGCTACCTACAAAACACGCATCAGTTTGTCTCCCAGTTGGCAATAATTTCTGAGTGAACAAATCACCCGACGAAATCAGTATCTGCACTTCCGGGAGCGCAAGAGGTGGGGGCTGGGAAGGAACCGTCCGTTGGGAGGGACGGCAGAAGGGAGGCTGAAAGTGCACTTTCCGAGTGCAATTGAACTTTTGCCCTCAAGCCATTTCCGCCCTGACGATGCTAAAAAGCGTCGGACACACTGACAAAAAGATCGTTCCCGGACAAACAGCGATAAAACAAGAGTGTGAGAAAAGGGGGAAAACCTGACCACAAAACCAGAACTCCCTTAACACCCAGTTATGCAGAGCTGTCAAAAACGAAGCTGTTTCAACAGGGCACAGGAGGATATTCCTGATCATCCCGGAACGGCCGAGGGAGGAAAGCCACAAACATGTCGGGGACGCTTAGCCAGTTGCACGGCAAGAAAACGTTATGGCGACGTTAAAGGCGCGGTACGGTATATGCATTTACAGTTTGTGCACAGTTTCTCAGAGTAATAATAAATGATGCTTGGGTGGAGGGGGGGGGGAGGGGGTTGGTGGCGGCGGTTCTGGATACGATACACGCGACTGTCATTGCGGCGTTCGGGGGAAGGGGCGGACATACACACGCATATGAATGCTCTACCGTAGACATTTTGTTATAGAAGTCTCAATGCATTGAAACGGTTTTACTTTTGATTTCACAAACTGGGGGAAAAAATTAGCAAGTGTGTGTCTTTCCAGCAGCTTGCTGGCAGCACAAAATTAATGTTTAGCTCCCAGCCGGAATTCGAACTCACGACCTGAGCATTAACAGTCCGACGCTCTACCACTGGCCTACCCCAGCTCTTTCACTAGCTAGGTAAACTGGTGCATCTAACACTACAACCTGACTTTCCTCCATCTGAGCAAGGTACGTTGTAATATCTTACGAGGGAAATCGCCAAAGAAGCGATCATCATTTCGTTTGCTTCCCCGCCGCCGCCATTTCAGTTACCCCCTCCGCGGGCATGAGCTAGTCGAACCTTGCCGTCGGTGATCCTGTCGTAATGACAAGATTTCTCCGACCGCGGTCATGCCTACTGTGACATCAAACACGGCCTCCACCGCTGATACCTGTAATCTATTGACGTCATCGCACAACGTGCGGCCGTAATCAAAATCATAATCGGATGCACGGCGCGGCGGTTTTTCAAGTTGACACACACGGATTCAGCTTTCGCTACAAGCTGGGTGTGACCTTAAAAGTTATACCTGCCTGTGGGAAGGTACGGGGGGAACACTGGTGATGGATTGTAGTAAAAACGTCAGTGTTTGAGGGTTTAGTGTTGAACTGAATGAATGGGGAGAAGAAGAAGAAGAAAAAAAAAAATGAAGTGCGAGTGGCAAGAAAGTAGGTCAGTTTCAGGTGTGTGGGTAAGGTAGTGAGGGGTCTTCAAGTGAAACATCGCCCACACGGCTATCAAATGAAAATAAAACGCGTGGGACTGATGTTCTCCGGATGGAAAATTCTCTAATTTATTCTTCTCATCCTTCCCCCTTCCCGACTGCTTCTCCTGGACTAAATGAAAAAATAAACAACCAAAAAAACCCTTGCCATTCTGTGTGTGTGTGTGTGTGTGTGTGTGTGTGTGTGTGTGTGTGTGTGTGTGTGTGTGTGTGTGTGTGTGTGTGTGTGTGTGCGTGCGTGCGCAGCACAAGAAGAAAGGAAACCAACCCACGGCATGCTATCGCTGCTTTTATCGAAGCGGCTTGTGTCTGTGATGGACACCTGAGCCCACACAGATGCACGAAGTTGTGCAACAGTTTCCAGAATATATATATATATATATATATATATATATATATATATATATAGAGAGAGAGAGAGAGAGAGAGAGAGAGAGAGAGAGAGAGAGAGAGAGAGAGAGAAAACGCCCGTAATACGCCTTCTGTGTTATATGAATATGAGACAGGAGTTCACAAAACGAGAACTTTCATCTTTTGGGACTGTGCCGTAGTACGCTCATATCTATGAGATCTTTCAGGCTGTGAAAAGTTTTAAAGATACATAAACCGTCTTTAACACACACCTCCTATGTTCCTACACGAAGCTATGGAACACGAGTATAAAAAAATGAAAAATTTTTGCTTTCGGCTCTGTGCCGCGATCACGGTACACTAAGAAAGACATCACTCGGTCACGTCCAGTGAACTCACTCTATGCTATGGTCCGATCTTTTGGGCCCGTCGCCGTCCACAGTGCTTAAAATCACAAACACCTGCTATGGGCGCGGATACATGAGGCTTGTTTTGTCAGTTGTCCGGCAGATTCGTGACTAGCATGACACTAGGGAAGTTGGATTTAAGATTTCCGCAACAGTTGTCAAATTATCGTCACGACAGAAAGCAGAGAGATGTTGCGCTGACTGCGTAATTGCCTGCCACAGGCTGTCGGGAGTTTACAGTAAAGTTACCGGTACAATGACTGAGTAGATTGTCATTGGTCGGTACGGGACGACAAATTGATGTGACTCTTCCTAGTTAGGTAGTACAGAAATGTGAACATGCGTGGTTGCAGGACACGCACGCATGCACTCATAGAGTCAACCGACACAGACGAATAGGCATACGCAGGAACGCGCGCGCGCACTGACACATCCACACACGTGCTGGTTTAATTAAGTCTTCCTCGTTAGGCAGTAAAACATTGAACACACGTGGTTGAAAGGGAAACACGTACCCCCCCCCCCCACACACACACACACACAAAACAATGACGGAAACTAAAGAACGGCAACCTTTCTAATCCGGTGGACAATGACATCAACACAGCCATTGTGCCACTGCCTCATTCTTGGGGTTCCCGTTGACATTTCGGGTTTTGTCCTGAACCAGTTCAAAAAGAGGGACACCAAATACGAAATGCAAGCAATGTCGTCTGCTTCAAAACCACCACGCACGCACGCACGCGGACACACACACACACACACACACGCACTCACATGTACGCGCGCGCGCGCGCGCGCACACACACACACACACACACACACACACACACACACACACACACACACACACCTCACGGCCTCTTAGAAGCGGCTAGCTGAGATGGAAACTGGTAGAGAAGCGCGAACTTTTCCGGAAAAACGCTAAAAGCATCTAAATATTGATTTTGTCCGGATACTGCTAGCCTGATGGACGGATAAAGTAGTTTGTTTGTTTTCTTTACTGAATCGGAGGTCACTGCGCCGTTCTCATTCTTCAACTTTTGGGACGAGATTAAGAGTACACAAAACCTTGTGCGTCACAGCACCTGCTGATAACGACTGTTTATCCTCACAACTTACGTCTACAGAAAAACGTATGATGTCAAACCTCAAATGACTGATTACGATACGATATCAGTCACACCGGCCGTCACAATGAGTGGTTTGTGATTGATCAGTGTATCGTCCGTTTGAAACGGAGTTATCACTTCGGACGTGTGAAAGGTCGCAGACGCCTTGAAGTTCATCCTGGTCGAGGTGAGATGCACTTTAACAAAGATAAAAACAAGAAGAGTCTTCGATCTACTGCTTCCCAGCGTCCGCTGACAGTGAAGGAATTCAAAGGAACTCGAAGTTTGGCTAAGACAGTAGAGCAATTAGCTGAGAGATCTCTGTTCTTTACACAATCTGTATTATGTGAACAGCTGCACATGTCATGGCTGAGAGAAATTCAACCGACAGAGAAACTGACCCACAAGTCACTTAGGATTGCGTCACTATGACGTCCGCCGGGCAACTGAAAACATGCTGGAGCAAGCGTCCGCAAATGTCTGTTTTGTTTACTACGCAGTATTGTATTCTCGCGATTTGTTGACAAACAGAATGGGAGTGCGGATGACAGTGGTTCGGATTAATTAATTCAACAATGTCGCTTGTTTACTTCATTAAAATTTGGTTTATGTAACGCGTTATGAGAAGAAATTCAGGGACTTGCGAGTCATTTTGTCAGTTTAGGCTGCTGCGTGCTACGAATTGGACTGCTATGAACTGTAGCCTTACCGTGAGACAATGCGAAATGGGCACACGGCTGTTTGTTGTTGTTGTTGTTGTTAGCGTCTCTAATTGGCTGACAAACACGCCCCTTTGGATGAGAGGCTTGCGTGTGTGACCTTTGGCAAGTCACGTACTGATCCCGCCACGTGGGCAGCCAAAGTCCCGCTTCGTAGGGGGAGCCGGGACAGCCGAATGGTAGAGCCTGCGTTGGACTCTCAATGCTCGGGTCGTGAGTTCGAGTCCCGGTTGGAGCCAAATATTTGTGCTGGCCTTTTTCTCGTTGCTCCGTCAGTCTTTGATATCACCCTTACGTGCAGTGGAAAAAGACGTTAAGTTTCCAAACAACTACCCCCACCGGCCCCAGCCTCGGAGGATTTTATCTCTGTTGCCCCGAACTGAACAGTTTTTATCTAGGAGATTACCATGGCTGAAGATACCCCCCCCCCCACACACACACACACATAACCGCAGCAATAGGAATCACAACATGCAGCCTTCAGTCTGGCAGGGGTCAACGATGACAAGCCTTTGCGCGAGGAGTGAACATGCGACTGGTTAACTGCAGATCATTCTGCCGAACAGTAATGTTAAATATGCAAATTGGTCATGTACCGTCCACTCTATACAAATCCCAGTTCTGCTGAAATGTAACGTAGCAGACACACTGTTGAGTCAGACTGTGTGGCACTTCAGCGATGACAGAGGAAGAAGCATAATCGCATTCTGTTGGGAAAACACCAGGAGACAGGAGTTGCTCCCCTTGAGCCTGAGGCCTCCGCGCGAGAAAGTTCCCTGCCAGAACGCATTATCTCTCTTCTTTGGTGGGGAACCTTCGATTATGGCTGTCCGAGATTTGCGTTAGTCGTTCGTAGGTTTCTGATCTTTTCTTTCTTTCTCTCTTTTCCTAATATCATGGTAATGGTTATGGAAGGGAATGCCTTTCTCAGTCAGTGAAGACAGGGCAATCAGTTTCGGCCATTAATTCAAGTTGTGTTTTGGTACATGTACTTAGTATGTTTTTCTTCTAACGAACGTTGTGGTTGTCTCAGTGATGACAATAAAAATCAAGTTTAGAGAGAATGACGTACACTTACGGAGGATTAACTGTTTTTTTTTTTTGTTTTTTTTTTGTTTTTTTGTTTGTTTTTTTTTGGGGGGGGGGGTTAACGTCCTTTACCACCACATAGGGTGATATCAAAGACGGGGCAACGATGAAAAAGCCAGCACAAATATTTGGTCCCAGCCGGGATCGAACTCACGACCCGAGCATTAGAAGTCCAACGCTCTACCATTCGACCACCCCGACTCCCCACTCAAACCCGAGATCAGGGGTTCAGGGAAAGAGAGAGAAAAAAAAAGATAAACTCAATTCCTACCAAGTGACTTTGGGGTTGTGCACCAGTGGCCTCAATTAACAAATAATAATTAATCCAGTGTCTGCATGGATTTCAATTTGGCTCAGTGGGAGGTGTTGCACTTTGATTATACTCGTGTTTGCTGCAGTAAGAGCCGCTTGCCTGTTTTTCGCATCACAGGGCCAAAACAGAAAAAGGGTTTAAAAAAAACACCCAAAAATCAAGTTTAGAGAGAATGACGTACACTTACGGAGGATTAACTTTTTTTTTAACCACAAATCGCTACAGTCACGTTTATGTGCAGAAACCTCTCCACGGTCGTCACTACCACCCACACGGCAGACACGCGCAAAGATAGGATGATTGCTAGTGTTAAGTTTACAGTTGTCTGGTCGAGTCAAGACGAGTAACACTAAGAAATTAATGAAATCGGTCATGCCACATATTTTAAAGGAGCCATCTGATGGTATAGCTTGTCTAAAAAAAAAAAAGGTCACAGTGAGTCAAAAATATAGAACAAAGGCATCGTCTCTCCCATTAGCGTGGCATGCAGCGTTGTTAACCTTTAAAAATACATAAAACAAGTCATTTGTCTTGTTCTTTGTGCTGCCGCATTGAAAGGTCAATCTTTGCAGGTAAATGATTTTTTTTCCTGCAGCAGCACACGACAGGCCGCTAGACAGAACAACAATAATAATAATTAATCATGAATATTGTATAGGCACTTTACCCAATTTCATGAATCGGGTCAAAGCGCCGCGAACTGAACCCAACACGCACGCTCACGTGAATCACACACATTCTCTCACACAGTGGACATAGACACACTGATTACAATCACGTGGTGCAAAGGGTCAGCTCAGCTATTTAAATTTCGGAATTTAGACCTGAATTGCATTCATTTTTCAAATTAGGAGGGCTGAACATCAAGTTTCCAAAGCCGCAGAGGAGGAGGAAGCCGGAGTACCCGGAGAGAGCCCCCCGGACGATCGGCCCGAATGAACGGTGCCACACACGAGAAGGAAACATTCTTTGCCCCGAGTGGGACTCGAACCCTCAACCTCTCGCACTGGTGACAAGTCTCTTAGCCACTGGACCACGACTGCCCCTAATCAGGGTTTCTGATTTTGAACAGGCCTTCATGAAACCCTCGTTTTCTCTCGTTTGCCTCAAGGCATGGCCATAAGAAGAGAGAGCTGACTCGGGGCTCACACAAAAATATTACAGTGTCAGTTCTGAGATTACAGAACATTCACAGCAACTACCACCCACCCTCAGTTTTTGGCCTCACAGGCCTGATTTTCTGCTTAATGCCTGTCCTCCTCCATTTTCCACCAAACTTGAAATCCGCTGGGCAAAGACCCTACGTAATCTTATGTCTGTCGTACTTCCCTTTGGGCTTTCTTCCCTTCCCTGCTGATTACGAGTTATTTCTGGCGCATGTTCCCGGGTCGCGTTAGTGCACCGTCCGATAGCCTCCCTTGGCCATTGGCCCAGAGATGGGTTATGTCCCTTGACGTAACTGCCGACCTGATTTTGCAAATCGGATTTAATGGAACGTCACAGAAAAACTGCAACCTTAGCAGGCAGTATAAATTTTTATGGAGCAGTGCTTGAATGACAGAAGTTCAGTTCACATAAACTTTAAAAAAAAAAATGAAAAGGGTCAAGTCAGTTAGTGCTATTAAACCCGGCTTTGCCGTTCGGCTACATTTTACCACCCATCTCGGTACCGAGGTGCATCGCGGACAGATTCACACAATCTACTCGTCTTTCTTGTCTTGTCTGCTAAACGGCATCATAACAGTCTGGAACCGCTCTTCCTCAGCGACCGTTCACCCGCCAGATTCACAACCTGACCGAGCTAGAAGTGTTCAGTTCGGGCACATCAACCACGCAGGCTCTGGTTTCATCCGCCAAACACTCGAGGGCAAGACCTTGCATCATTCCCACTTTCCTGGCCAGTCATCAGACTTGCTCTGTCACGTGCCGCCATTAACGACTATCAGCGCTCCAGCACCCTAGCACCGATACCGAGTGGAAACAAGAGATTTCGTATGAATAGTTTCAGGACGATGACCTTATCGAAAGGCAGATGCAGGATTTGGTGCAGGTTGACGAGTCAGCGGGCGCATGGGGGTTGGGAGGGGAGCTGGGGGTGGGAGATTTTATTAGGGTAATGAGGGGCGCGCGGGTGGTGGATGGGTGGTGGCTAGGGATAGGCTGCCTGCGCGGTTTGCAAAAACCATCAAACTTTGCAATGAAACTTTTTTTTCTCTCTCTCTCTGCCCCAACTCTTTGCCACGGGCGCGGAAATCCAAGGAAGGCTCGAAAGCTGGGGCAATTTTTGTTATTATGTGCATGACGATGAGGATGATGGTATAATGACGCTATGGAGGTCCACGAGATCTTAAGACTGCGTGGCAGGGCCGCATTCCACACTCCCTGTCATAAATATCCCGGCGTTAACCAGGCCTGGGAACTACGGCACCTGCAGTGCCGCCCGTGTAATCATCCACATCATTATAATGTGTCATACGAAGGGGAACACTCGTGCAATGGGTGTGTCAGTCTCGGCTGTGTGGCAACACTGAGCCTCCCCCACTGGGCCCATGGCACACATGCTCTGGGTAGGAAAATCCCGCTTGCCTTGGCTGAGATTCGAACCCGGGTCTCCCGGTCCATGGTCCAAAGTACTTGCCACTACACGACAGGGGCCGGTAGAAGAGTTTAACCTGTGGTAAATGTTCAAGGAACGGAGATGCCGGTGGTAGGGTAGTGGCAGGGTAGTGGCGGGGTAGTAGCAGGGTAGTGGCGGGGTAGTGATCAGCAAGGACTCCAAGGACTCCATATCGGGTACGCTAGAGTTAAAGTCTGTGTTTATATCTTGCTGGGTTGGCGGGTGGATTTGGCCTAGTCCTCCGGCGGATCCTTAGGTATCGGAATTCGAATCCCCTGGTCGGCAGGGTTTTGGTCAAGGGATTTGTCCTCACCAGATCGAGTCAGTCAAATTCGCGTGCAGACTCGTTTACAGTGATCCTCTTGCCTTCACACACACACACACACACACACACACACACACACACACACACACACACACACACACACACACATGAACATAAGACTGCCAATCAAAAAAAAAAAAAAAAAACCCTAACTAAAACAACCAACCTCGGTATTCCAAACAGGAGGGCCCCTGAATGGAAAACGAGCACATATCATGCACACAGGGGAAAAAAAAAAAAAAAAAAGGGAACACGCAGAAAGATTCCCCTTACCTGGCAGCTTGGAGCCCCCTGGGGGTCCCCCATCGTGCGCGTTGGTCATGTGGGCGGGGGACGGGGACCCAGGGGCTTGCGAGTTGGACAGCAAGCCATGCCCGTGCGGACCGCACGACCCTCGTCGTGGCCTGCAACACACACACACACACACACACGGACCTTTAGCCCCATCACATTTCAGTCAACAGCTAGTCAGGAATACGAACAGGAAAACATTCAGGTACTGCTAACAAACATCAAACACACACACACACACACACACACACACACACACACACACACACACACACACACACACACACACACACACACGGACCTTTAGCCCCATCACATTTCAGTCAACAGCTAGTCAGGAATACGAACAGGAAAACATTCAGGTACTGCTAACAAACATCAAACACACACACACACACACACACACACACACACACACACACACACACACACACACACCCGGCGGACCTTTAGCCCCATCAAATTTCAGTCAACAGCTAGTCTGCAATACAAACAGGAAAAACATTCAGGTACTGCTAACAAACATCAAACACACACACACACACACACACACACACACACACACACACACACACACACACACACACACGGACCTTTAGCCCCATCACATTTCAGTCAACAGCTAGTCAGCAATACAAATAGGAAAACATTCTGGTACTGCTAACAAACATCAAACACACACACACACACACACACACACACACACACACACACACACACACACACACACACACACACACACACACACACAAAACAACATTTGACATTACAGACACACAGGTCTCTGAGAAGGTTTGCACGCATTACACTGAGATGGCTGCACATCAGTCAGAGTTTCGGTCATAGGTGCATGGGTGCACTGACATCCAACAGATATAGAAATTCCAGACACAAATTTCAGGGTTCTGAAAAAGGACAGTCAAGACAGAAATAACGCTGGATGCAGAGCTATGCTGAAAGAAAGCCGAAGCCCCCGGGTCATTGTGCCCTCTCTCTCTCTCTCTCCTGTCCCCAGCCATTGACCTGACAGCCGACGCTGCTTCTTTTCTCTCCCACCCTAAACCTAATTTCAGAGAGAGAGAGAGAGAGAGAGAGAGGGGTGGGGGGGGGAGCGGGGTGTTCGCCCAGTTTTGGCCACCCAGAGAGAGATCGACGGGGGGGGGGGGGGGGGGGGGGGATCCGCTCAGCTCTGGCCACCTAAAAGACAGAGAGAGAGAGAGAGAGAGAGGAGTGAGAGAGAGTGTCAGTGTGTGTGTGTGTGTGTGGTGTTTGTTGCTTAATGGCCTTGTTGCCGATTCTCGTTATAGCGCGTGAACATGTGTGAACGTGCGCGATTTTGGACCGAGACAAGGCTTGATAGACTCGGCATGTGGGCTACTCGAGTCACATACGATGCCGCACTACCACTGCGTTGCGATCGGCTGCCAAAATGGCTCGAGAAAATCAGATAAGCTGGAGAAATTCCCAGAGACGGTCTTACCTAATGGTGAGATCGTTCAGTTTGAGCCCTTTTCTTCAAAAGTTTCAAGAAATTTGTGGATAAAAGCGATTCGAAGGCAGAACGCCGACCCGTCTCGGTGGCCTAGCGTGTGCAGCCGCCATTTCGTCGGGAACAAGCGGACAAATTCTGTCCCGGTACCTACATTGTTTGAACACAATCGTTATGGAACCAAAAATCAAGAAAGAAAGACTTTCATTTCCAAGCAAAAGTTCAGTTCGCACTGATAAACAGCCAAAGTGCTTGAATAAAAATTAGTGGCAAGCCACAAGTCACAGCGGGTCGACTTGACCTTTACACCGCCTACCTCTCGGTTGAAGCGACTGCCGATCTGCTTCAAGGGCTAGAGTGATAAGCTGCGCTTTTGTGTAGCCACTTAAACGCACGCCCCTGTCTTTCAGATATTTTTTCAGTTCAGGAACTTTCATTGATTTAATTTTATCGCGAACATCTTCGCCGGTCGAGGCTCACGTTGCTCGCCATCGCATGCGTAGCCCACCTCAGGTGGACTGTTCGCGTCTCCGGCGCTGGAGAGCACCCGACTCTTCGTAACCGGCAACAGCGGTATTAAACTAGCTGTCCAGTAAAGCATGTGCAGTAAAGCAAATGATCAGGGATGATGATAAGATTAGGAAACGGAGGCGGCAATTTCCTCTAACCTGGAGGGAAAAAAAAACCCCAAACAAACAAACAAACAGACGAAAAAAGCTTCAGATAGACGAACAAGCTCAGGTCGTCAGCCGCGCGGAAATGAGATTCAGACAGAACTTCAGTTGAGCAACGGAAGCAAAAGCGACAGCGACAACGACAAAAACCCCAACATCCACAATGCCAATTAACCGAGTTAGGCGGCCAGTATTCTTTCAGCACGTCTTGCCGGCATGATATGAAGGGTGCTTTAGAAAGAGACAACAGTTGCAAGAGAAGAGGTCGGATAAGCGGAGGGGTGTTTTGCGAGGGTGGGGATGGCGGTGTGGCCGGTAGGCCGGCGCGCACACAGTGCATCTAGAGGGCGGAGAAAATCTGGTTTGAAAAAAAAAAGGGGGGGGGGGGGATTCCTTTCTTTACGGGGTTATCGACCCTGTGGTAAGAAAGCAAACATTTGACCTGACTGTACACTGCATTTTAACCCGATTCTAACAAAGCCGGCGGTTGTCGACATCTCGGAACTCAGTCGAAATCGGTCGACGCCGGCAAAGATCACCAAAAGGCAAAGGGCAGTATCTAAACGAAAACCTCTTTAACTGCATACACTACACAGACACTTCTCAGTGTCAGTCACAGTGAAACACTTCTGGGAACTCCTAAAGAATCCGGGAAGCGGTGTAATGGTTTTCGGTCCGCGGTGCCCGGAGGCATACTGAAGTGAAGTCAGTTCGGATTGTAGCTAGTGTTCAGAGACGCTGCGAACCGCTGTGCAATTGTGACAGAGTGGACTTTGCAAAGTACTTCAGTGACCAGTCTCAACGCTTCCACACGCACCGCCTGCGTTTTTCAACAAATATTTTTTGTTAATGCGGTAGATCTTTTTAAAAAACAACAACAACAACAACAACAACAACAACAACAACAACAAAAAAACAAACAAACAAACAAACAGGGATCTGATGCAAGGGCTAAGACGTAAGCCGTCGGCTGAGACTGCCTTGACTAAACTAAGACTAAAAGATTAGCAGAAGGTGCATAAGCGGACACAAGGGAAAGTCTCCCTACAGTATGCAAATGCACGCTGGGGGCAGTTCCAACCGATAGAAAGTCTGAGACTAGAGCAAAGTCTCGGACTAGTCAGTCTGGTCTTTTTTCATGCATTAAACCCCAGACCAGGCTGATTCAGAGGCCGACGTGGGCGTGCAGCTAGACGTTCTAAACCCTGACGCAGTCGAGAGCGATTGTCGGATCAGCCAAACGTCGCTCACCGACTACCTGCAGCAGAGGGAAAGGGGGTCATCCGAAACTGCAAATCGAATCAGAGATTTTGATGGAAGAAAAGTGTTTCCTGAACTGAAGGCATTATCTCCTGCTCCCGGACAAGAGGAAGGTGGTCTGAGGAAGGAATTGCTCTCTCTCTCCCCTCCTACAAACAGCGGATGTGGCACGGCCGGGGCCAGCCCATAAAGGGATTAGCAGAACACGAGTAAACCATTTACATCTGAGGAGGTGGATATTTCCAGCTTCTCTCTTTGTCGTTGTTTTGCCTCTATGCCGGATGACCTTTTTTTTAAACTATAGGGGAGGACGACAACAGCTCTGTTCAGGTATACATGGGATTTAACTCATCTTTTATCGTTTTTAGTATTCTAATGAAATTGTCTGGTGTCGATTCTGAACTTGAGAGTCTTTAAAATCACCAACATAAAATGAGATAATACTAAACTTATTTAATCGGCCAGCACGAGAAATTATAAAACAACAACGAATTACCTCAAAGGCCGGACAAACCAGTTTCTAAAAGAGACAAGGGTCATGATATGTATGTGTGTGTGTGTGTGTGTGTGTGTGTGTGTGTGTGTGTGTGTGTGTGTGTGTGTGTGTGTGTGTGTGTGTGTGTGAGAGATTTCGCAACTTTTCGATGTTGATTTAGAATGTTCAAGTATGTAGATCGGCAACTTCGCAAACTGGCGTATTTTGATCAAAAACTTTTTTTTAAAATAAAGGTTACTGTCATTATTCTCTCTCTCTCTCACACACACACACGCACGCACACACACACACACACACACACACACACACACACACACACACACACACACACACACACACACACACACACGCGCGCGCGCGCGCGCGCGCGCGCGGAGTGTGATTGGCGCCGCCTGGTAGGCGAGAGATCAATCGATACTTGTCCAAGCTGTTTTCGTCTCCACTTTCCCCTTCACTGATCCCCGGGCCAGAAAAGATTTGCGTATGGGGACCGTCGTCTGGAGGCTGTGCTAGGGAGTTGCAGGGTTGCTTTTTTTCTTCTTCTCCCCCCCCCCCCCCCCAAAGATACGCAGACAACGGTGGCTTCTGCGTGTTTCCAAAAATTCTTCACCCAGACGGCTCAAGGCAAGCACAAAGCACGATGGATGACGCGGTGACAATCGCGGTTAGCATCGCGCAAAACAAAGAACGGTCACTGATCTGGTGCCGAGAAAATGTCTTTATAGTTGAACGAACAGCAGAAAGAAAGAAAGAAAGAAATAACTGCCACGCACCGCATAACAAAGTAAAACACGTACACCGCATTTGAAATCTGACGTTGAAGAACTATTCAAGCCCCAATATTGATTTCACCAGATCAGCACAGTCGTGGTCACTCAGATCACACACACACACACACACACACACACACACACACACACACACACACACACACACACACACACACACCGTGACACACACACACACACGTCACGGGGGTGTCCGGAAAAACAAAACAAAAAAACAAACAAACAAAAAAATGCACCGCAGTAATCAGTAAGGCCACTCGTTAATGCAAGAAACCAGTAAAGTAGAAATTGATCTGAAGGAATGAGGTCATACTTCTTTGATGTTCTCTGTAGACGGCTGGAGAGAGAGAGAGAGATTCATGACATTACTGTGCCATGAAAACTGTGCTGCGCAATCGATCGTATACTACTTGCCAGTTTCCCTTTGCGTGGTATCAGAGTCGCGGATAAATCTTCATGCTACACGCAGATATGCATTGATGTATTAGAAAGCCCACAGCCAAGTCTTAAACGCATGAAAGTGAAATCAAACGGGGAGCAGTATGAAGGCCCCCCCCCCCCCACACACACACATACACTGAAACACGACAGCCCCCCCCCCCCCCACGCACACACACAACTTGACAACTGAGCAACAACAACAATAAAACACACACACACACACACACACACACACACACACACACACACACACACACACACGAATACTCTGTCCGCCTATACAACTGCTGGATTGGCCCAGCGTCAGTCGAAGGTGATTCATTAGCAGGCAAGTTGCCCCCTGCCACGCGCACCGGAATCCTCATTGACTCAGCTTGCTCAATATCCCCTCTCTCTCCGCCCTACCCCTTTCCGACCTCCCTCACCTCTCCCTCTCAGTCCCTGTACCAAGGGAATCCAAAACTTGCATCAACGCCGGATGTGACCCACAGGGCCGGCACAACGTTTGCTCTGGGGTCTGATGCATGGAGGGAGACTGACTAGAAGGTACGTCCGAGACTAGCTTGACTAAGGTGAAACTACACGTTGCATACGCGGAGACTACAGCCTGCTCTTAACTGGGCAAAGCACCTGAAACACACATGTATGTGCACATCACAGTCGTTGCGCTCGGTGTGTCTACTAACTACAAAACTGAACACAGCAGTGCTCGGTGACAAACCGATTCAGTGAAGATCGGAGGCGCGTTCAGTTGAGCTAGATATCTAGGTCGACGTAGCGATCGTAAAAGGGAGAAAGCTAGCAGTCAACTGAACGGCGCTAGCGGTGCGAGCATTTTCAAAATGGCGGAAAGCGTGAGCGTTGGCGTTGTGAAGGAACTTTGTAAACAAGAACTTTGCTATAATGCTGTTGAGGGGGCGATCGTAAGCATGATGCAAGTCACAGACAAGTTGTTTTGCATGCTGGGTGAAGAGAAGCAGGCCAAAGACACTGAGAAACCTAGACTGACGCGCATATGAAAGACT